>SDVV010031191.1:0-11581 GCA_016164225.1 Gammarus roeselii
CTCATGCACTGTCCAACTTGCAAGGACTCATGCACTGTCCAACTTGAAAGGACTCATGCACTGTCCAACTTGCAAGGACTCATGCTCTGTCCAACTTGCAAGGACTCATGCACTGTCCAACTTGCAAGGACTCATGCTCTGTCCAACTTGATAGGACTCATGCACTGTCCAACTTGCAAGGACTCATGCACTGTCCAACTTGTAAGAATTCATGCACTGTCCAACTTGCAAGGATGAATGCACTGACTAACTTGTGAGGATTCATGCACTGTCCAACTTGCAAGTACACATGCACTGGCCATCTTGCAAGGACACTTGCACTGACCAACTTGTGAAGACATATACTGTCCATCTTGCAAGGACTCATGCACTGATCAGCTTGCGCCGAGAATATGTCACTCACTTTCTCTACGTCACGGGAAGTGGCCATCTCTAGGGCCGTGAAGCCGATCACTCACCATTTCAGTGTGACAAGGACCTGTCGCTGTAGTGCCGTGGGTGAAATATAACCCCCATGCCCTTCACAATGAGCAGTATACAGATACAGACCCAAGGCCGAATCTCCCAGAGGGGAGGGGCACTAGGCACTCCTCGTACATGTACCAAGCTCTAGCTGAGCCCAACAAGAACCGCGTAATACACACTTCGGGTTCAAGATCTGTGTCAGCAGCAGGGTCCGACCAGTTTCGCTGGTTCACCCCGCTGCGTTATAATGGCCGGGCCCTCCTTCACCCGCGTCTTGCCCGCTCCTCGACGAGACGCCAGGGGCGTCTCCGACTCTGAACTCATGAATTCACAACTATTCTCCACTCACGTATATCCATTGCACGCTCTCTCGCTATCTCCTCAGAGATGATTTTCCGTCTTAACGCATGCTTTACGCAATCAATCTCCCGTCTTTCATCCTCACCATGAGTCCGAACCACCTCAGAACACGTGAACTCACTCTGCCTTACAGCTTCCTCACTCTCTTCGTTTAATTTGAACGACGTCATTATTGATCCTATCCGTCGGCGTCACTCCGGCTGTGCCTCTCATACATTCAATTTCGATGACATTTCAACCTTCTCTCTTCCGCTCTTGCCCTCCACGTATTAGCCCTGTAGAGCACAATTTGGATGGGACACCTACCCTCTCTTCGATTCCATACCCAACGTCCTACAGCTCATAATACTCTTCAAGGCACCCAACACTTTCTTTCTTTACTCGCAATTTCACCAGTCTCCACGAGTTCATTTCGTTCCACAAAAGTTCCCAGGTACTTAAAACCCTGAACTTCCTACAATAACTCTCCATTTAGGCAGACGCTGATTCCGCGCGCATCGACATTTCTAGAACGTCTCATTACTTTACTTTTACCCACATTAACTGGCAACATCCTCCTCTCACATACTCTACCAAACACTGACGCCTGCCTATAGAAATTCTCCTCCGGATCTGCCACCAGTGCCGTATCATACGCAACCAGCAACGAACGATGCTGCCAATTCCGATAATTTGCTCCTACCAACTCTAAGCCTTGACCCATAACACTCACGTTTAGCTCCCTGACCACACCATTCAAGTCATTGAACAGTAAGGAAGACATAACGCAACCTTGTCTGAATCCAACTTTCACTGGGAACCCATCACTCACCTTTAGTTCTACCTAGACGTACGCTCGCTGCCAACATAGAAACTCTGGACATTTTTTAACAAATTTTCCTCCCACTTCGTTCAACATAGCATCCTCCACAACGCATCCTTGTCGACCATAACATAGACCTTCATCAGATCCATGAAGGGCCAGATCACATCCTTTACCATCGCAATGTACTCCTCACAGAGTTGTCTCCTTGCAAAGGTCTGATCGGTACATCCCTTCTCACTCCAAAAGCCACACTGTTCCTCGCCAATCGCACCTTCTGTACTGTCTCTAAGCCTATTAATTAGCACTCTCCCGTGCAACTTATCGACAACAGACAAGCCCTGCGCCACTCAATTGGCACCACCTCGACGCCACGGGCCCTCTTTGCCCATGGTAATTGTGAATATCTCGCTCCTTGAATAAGCTGCTTCCCACCAACAGCTCCCGCTCCATACAAAAACCAATCAGGTTATCTCCTTTGTCCATTCTACTATGAACGACATACCTCCATACTACATCTTCCACTCTCTCATTTAGGTCCCCCAATACCACCATCACGTTGTATTGAACTCCAAAAAATGCTTCCTCTCCACCATACTCCTCTAGTTACCTGGTCTGTAAGCTCTCACAAACGTCCATCTTTCTATACATCACTTACCCTTCACCCCCATCAATCTAGAGGAGACTTCCTTCCTCTGGGCAACGCTACTAGCGGACCGATCACTCAACAACAACACCACATCGTCTTGCATCCAATTTCAGCCACGCCCGACTCCCATCCCCATACCCGCCAAACTCACATTCGCCTTTACCTCTCAACTTCGTCTCAAACAAGGCCAACACATCAAACTTTCTTCTCACAAACGCACGCCCAACTCTCTCCTCTTTGTTTCATCCGTGCTATAACCACGCATAATTGGCAACACCAACAAAATTAGGTTTTGTTGAGTAATAGTGTATATGTGCTAGGTCGTCCAATTAGGCAGGATGTTTACAAGTGTTTACAAATGTAGGAAGACAACAACAGGTCTATTAGCCACAACTAGGTTGTCCTTTGATAGCAGGATGATTAGTTCTGAAGTAGAACGTCTAAGAGAGCTTCGTGTGCTATTTCTGCTTTTATAACACCGAGAAAGCTATTTATCGGCGATTTATGTAGAACTTATCGAGCCGTGTTTAAACGTTTTGATTGTATTGTTGTTTACAACCTCCGCTGTAAGTTTGTTCCATTCTTCGACAACTCTATACGTGAAGAAATTGCGCGTGATGTCGAGAGAGAAACGTTTCTCAACGATTTTGAATTCATTGTTCCTAGTCACTCCGTTCGTGTCTAGAGTAAAAAAGCTCGCTCGGTCGACGTTTTTCTTACCATTCATAATCTTCCACACTTCGATCATGTCGCCTCTGACTCGACGTTTCTCAAGTGAACAAAAATTGAGTTCACGTAGCCTGTCTTCGTACGAGTTTGGTAGCTTTACGTTGAACCTACTCTAATTTAAAAACGCATTTTCTAGGATATGGAGACCAGACTTGAACGTAAAGCTCGAGATGGGTTCTAACAAATGCATTGTATAACTAGAGCATAATAGGTTGTTTTTTGTACGAGATAGTGCGGGATACATACCTAGCATTTTGTTGCCTTTCTTGGCAGCAACGTTACATTGCTTGCTACTCTTTAAGACGTTACTAATGATGACATCTAAATCTCTCTTTGGTAACATGAATGAGTTTCTTTCAGGACATTGAGGACGTATGTGCATAACTTTACATTTGTCTGTATTAAATTTAGTTTGCCACTTTTCTGAACAATCAACAATTTTGTTCAAGTCTAGTTGGATCCTATCTTAGTATCGTCTGCAAGCAAGCTCGCTAATGCTGGAGAGTACATTGTTATCGAGATCGTTAACGAATATTGTAAAGAGAACTGGACCTAACACAGATTCTTGAGGCACGCCGCTTGTAACATTACCCCAGGGGAAGGAAGCTCCGTTAAGTACAACTCACTGCCGTCTGTCTGTGGGGACTTTGGCAGTCAAGGTAAATGATATCGATTGGAAATTTTGTGTTGTGGATTTCAATTATATTATTGATTGAAAAAAGTAGCAGGTTCGTAGGACAGGAACGGTGGTGTCTAAAGCCATGCTGAGAGTTGCCGATCAGTTTGTTTGATTTTAAGAATTCTGTGGTTGAATCCGTTATCAAACTTTCTATCAATTTGCCAATGACTGAGGTGAGACTAATTGGACGGTAATTTCCAAGACACTTTTTGTCCCTCTTTTAAAAATTGGGGTAACATTGGCCTCTTTCCATTTAGAGGGGCAGGTGTCATTTGTGAGAGAGATTTGGTGAAAATGTTTGATGGATGTTCGGCAATTTCGTTTCTAGTCTCTTTTTGAATTCTGAGATGAACTTGATCGGGACCTGAAGATTTTGTGACTTTCATTGGCACAGCTTCATCTGTTTTTTAAGGCCGTCTATCTTGAAACTGTAGTCATGGTTGAGTTATTTCTTGAATAGAGGTGAAATCGTTAAGTAAGTTGGGCTATGAATGGAAGGTAAGCGCGTCCTTGGCTGCCAGAGGAGTCGCCGCTTGTTAGTGGCGTCTCTTCCGGTTACCCCCTATGGAAACCGGGCTAGAATCAACTGAAATGTCGCAATGCGAGGTCGTTCCGGTTCACTTCCGCCTTATAACATGAGGCCAACAAATAGATACCGAACAAGAGCTTTGCGTAACTACAAGGTGTCTGTTAAAGTGCGTATATTTTGAAACAACATCTGATCAATGAATAAATGCCCGATTATATCAAACTTTATTTGCTATCGTATCAATGATACTGAGCATTTTTCTATTATTATTCATTATGACAAATAAAAATGTTATGTCTTGAAAACATTATACTTCTCTCGTCTCTCTATAATATTCATGAATGAAAAGAAAACTTGAATCATTCCCGAATACGGGAAGATTCATTCTCCCACAGCGTTGTAAAGAAAATACGTGCAGAGATGTAACATCAGAGAAAGAGATAGAAACAAATATCAGGCCCATCTTTTCAATCACGTCGTCGGAAATGTGAAAAAAATTGAACTTCAAAGTTCCAAAACAAGGGCAGAAGCAAATCGACTGGTCAGTGAAGAAATCCATCAAGATAATACCCTTCCCATCCGACAAGTGGCTAAAAATCTTCGCTTCAGGAAGTGTACAACGCATAAAAAAATCGTACGCAACTGAAACTGACGCCGCTCAAGTTCAACATGAGAAAAGAGCTTAGTGAAACTCATAAAAATCCGCGGGAGTCTTCTTGTTCCTGGGTATCAGATTCTAACATCGATCCATAAAAAATGGTTAGGCCACATCCTAATCATCTAAATTCAATATGAAGGTTGTATGATGAAGCTGAGAAATTTAAAATATCATTTTGAAGACGAGTTTTAGTGTGGAGCCTTTTTTTCATATAACAAAAAAGTACCCTCTTTTGGTAATTACCTGGTATGAAAATTGCAGTAGGTAAATTTGATGTGGTTTTATCTTATGTTTCCAAATATGCACTCTAGTGATTTGATAAATTTTGACATGTCGTTTCAATAGGTAGGATAGACTAACCCCTCCCTGAGGTTAGAATTACAAGACGGTCGTGTAGAATTGTAGTATAAGAAAAACTGACTGCAAGTGATGTTATCTTACAATTAAACAAAAGGGGAATTGTCCATAAATCCAGAGACAAATGTCATATGCCGTGAAGCTGGTCACTCACCATCTCCATTTCGCGGGGACTGGCCGCCTCTAGGGCCGTGAAGCTGGTCATTCTGGCAGCGGCGAGGGCTGAACCGAGCGTAGGTCCAATGCGCGGAAGCTGTCGAGCCACGTGGAGTGAGTGTTCCCAGAGCCGGCATGAGAAACACTTGAAAAGAATCGCGGCGTTGAGCTGCGCCTCGAACTGGCCTTCACCGGGACGCAGGCACACTGTCTCGCACAAGCCTGGGTTGAAAAGAAAGCAATGTAGGGTGCAGAGAGAAGGGTTGCGGGTGGTAGAGGGAGGACGTCAGGATGGAGGTGGCAGATAAAAGGAGAGCTTGCGAGGGAAGAAAAGGTTTTAAAAGAAGACTGCGAAAGGCTGTGGCAGGTAGAGAGGCAAGACGAATGCAGTGAAGCGTGCAGCGAAGAGAGCAAAGAGGAACGAAGACACAATGCGAGGAAAGCGTTTGTGCTTTTATTTTCAAGAGAACAAGAAATAATTTGGGAAAGAGATGAAAGCGAGGAAAAGAAAGTCCGGAAAGAGAAGGTAGTGAAAGCAGTAAGCGATCAGACGTTTTTTGAGGTTAGCGTTTTGCGGACAGGTGGACTGAATATTTTGAAGGGTTGTAGAATGTTGGGTATTAGAGAAGTCGGCATTGTGGTTGTTGGTGTTGATGGATGGATACAGTCTTTGCGAGAAAATGATATTACGACTTTGCAAAAGAAGAGGCATTGAAAACTGAGGAATTAATGCAAGCAGGGAAAGCTCCGGGTTCACCAGGGGTTCACGTTGAGGGCTTCAATTAAGGTTGGAGTAACGGCGACTGATTTTTGGTGAGGTTGTTGAAATTTTGTTTATATTGGGCGTAATGCCCCTTGATTAGTGCAATGTTCCCCTTTATAAAGTTGTGGAAAAGGCACGCGGGAATGAAGAGGATTAGAGATAGTGTGGTTGGTTCAATCGGCTAGGAGCAGATACAGAAACAACTTAGATATCATTAAATACTTTAATCAGGACTGCTCATGCTCAGCCTTCGACACCGTCCTGGCCGAACTCGCACAACACCAGCACAATTGCCGGGCTGATTCCTGGCTAATGACTACAGAGCTTTTTTTGGTAGGGATATCAACAATAATTCAAACTTATCAGTGAAATACGCCAAGTACCAGTCGCTGATCCCATTACTCACAGAGCCAATTATCCACGCAATGACCCTCCCTGTTCATCAGTCAGGTCAAAACTTTATCAGCTACGCTGCTACTGGCTCAGACTTCTATCGTACACTTATTTTATTAAGCGCCCAGGTCCCCAAGCAATCAGGACTCTATTTGACATCTTAAACCTCTCTATTCAAAAGAAAGTTTATCACTCAATATCGAGATCTAAAATATTATGAAAAGAATAACAACCACACTTTGGATAATAGATTTAATCTAAAATAATAGCCGAAATTTTCGAGCAATATTACGCTCCTCATCAGCGGATAAAGCTGTGGAAACAAAAAAGATAAATCAGTAAAAGAAACATAGACATGGGAAGTTGGTCAATTTAACATGGTGAATATAAATAGAAGCAAACTGCGCCAGGATTAAAGTGACTACTACTATACTGGTGAAACTGGCCGTTCGCTTCCGGTCACACTCAGAGACCACCGCAATTATGTTAGGTTCGGCAAGGAAAGTAGTGCCGTATTTTGTCGTGTATGGGGACACAGATCCCGCGATAAATTGGAATTTCTCAAAATTAGTATTTAAATCCAACGGCCTTCATGAATGAATAATGGTAGAAACAAGTCTAATTAAAACTTTATCTAATTTAAATAGGCTGCCGGAGACATTTTACTGAGAACTTATCTGAAACAATGAACTATGTGTACCCCCACCTTACCAATGATGTTCTGTAACTATGTGGTTGTGCACTATACCCTAGACATGTCACTCTGATTCTGGCGCGGTTTGCTTCTATATAAATTTATCATATTAAGCTGACCAACTTCTCATATCAATGTTTCTTTTACCAATGTCTCTTTTTGTATGTTTCCATACAAAAGAGACATAGATGAGCCGCACAATACTGCTCGAAAATGCCGGCCATTATTTTAGATGAAGCTTTTATTGAAAGTGTTGCTATTATCCTTTGATAACTCTCTATTCGACACCTTTTATTGAAGGTGTTGCTATTATCCTTTTTATAAGTCTCTATTCAACACCTTTTATTGAAAGCGTTGTTATTATTCTTTTTATAACTCTCGATTCAACACCATTTTATTAAAAGTGTTGCTATTATCCTTTTTATAACGGTCTATTCAACACAATCCCATACCTCACACATGGAAGCAAACAAAAATTATGCCGATCCTTCAACCCAATAATGCCACTACAGATCCAGCCTTATACAAACCTATTTCGCTCCTCCATAATCCCTCGAAACATCTGGAGACTGATTCTAAACAATTATTTTGACCATATCTCACTTTCCTCTACACAACACGGTGTCCTCACACAGACAATCCATGAAGGCCTTTGACACAGGTACACGACACGTCATCATAAGCCAAATGCTAAACACATCCATCCATCCAAACTACAAGAAGTGGTATGTTGATTTCCTTTCTGACAAACGTGCACCCTCAGTCTGCAATAACAGGCCATCTCGAGCACGCCCCACTCTTTGGTGCCTCCATGCACGTGTACTAATACCAGCTCAACCCAATACCTACATCAGCTCCCAATAATGTCCCACAGGGCTCCGTTCTGTCTCCTCACTCTTTGGTGCCTCCATGCACGTGTACTAATACCAGCTCAACCCAATACCTACATCAGCTCCCAATAATGTCCCACAGGGCTCCGTTCTGTCTCCTCACTCTTTGGTGCCTCCATGCACGTGTACTAATACCAGCTCAACCCAATACCTACATCAGCTCCCAATAATGTCCCACAGGGCTCCGTTCTGTCTCCTCACTCTTTGGTGCCTCCATGCACGTGTACTAATACCAGCTCAACCCAATACCTACATCAGCTCCCAATAATGTCCCACAGGGCTCCGTTCTGTCTCCTCACTCTTTGGTGCCTCCATGCACGTGTACTAATACCAGCTCAACCCAATACCTACATCAGCTCCCAATAATGTCCCACAGGGCTCCGTTCTGTCTCCTCACTCTTTGGTGCCTCCATGCACGTGTACTAATACCAGCTCAACCCAATACCTACATCAGCTCCCAATAATCATACAATACCACACATACGAGACCGCAGCTGCACACCTCCAGGAATATTTGAACTCTCTTGAAGTCTGTCTGTACGGCAATAAAATGACTGTATCCGCAAGCAAATCAGCCCTAACATTATTATTACCAGAGTACAGTGAAAACCGAACCCATCCTCATGCCACACTCAACAACACTCTCATACCTATAAGTTCCACTACCACGATCCTTGGAGTAACTTCACACAAACAACATCAGCACTAGTCAAACCTAGACTGAACGTATTCAGGGCACTTACCACAAATACACGAGGACACTCCAAGGAATCAACACATCACACTCATAATTTCCTACACAAACAATGCTTGGTTCTCTGGCCTTGCTCCCACACATATAACTCCCTACGCATCACAAGGGAATTATGTCAAAGGCATATTAACATAGACCGGGGAACGACCCTTCCGATTTGTGCTTGCAGTGCCTGGGTTCGCCCGATGCGGTCGAGCTCGTTATGACGTCGTGCCCGCGACACAGCATCAACTTCCTCAGGAGTGTAGGCTTAATATAAAGGACAGCACCGGTCATAACATTTTCAACATGCACATGTCGGTGGGTATCCGACATTCAGGCCGTGGGCCGGCTATGAGTCCACCGCAGGTGAAGCTAAGGATAAGCAGCAACAATAACAAACGACCTTGTCAAGGTGCTAAGGCCTCCGCTCTCCAGCGCGACTTACACTTGGAGAGTCGTTGTCCTATCCTGATGATCTTGCTCGCCTCTTGGTTCAGGCCGGGGTCGGGAAGGGGAAGACATCCAAACACCGCCTGCACCAGGCTGTAGGGACAGAGTGACAAGTGGCAACACGGCCTGCACTAGGCTGTGGGGACAGAGTGACATGTGGCAACATGGCCTGCACAAGAGTGTTGGGACAGAGTGACATGTGGCAACACGGCTTGCACAAGGGTGTATGAACTTGTGATGCTGGCCCATGAACACGTGCTTGTTTTTTAAATAATTTATGCAAATATTAATAAACAAACAAGCAAGGTATTTAATTTTGGATATGTGATTTAAATTGAGTAGATTCCGTAATTGTTGGAGGTGTTATTAAAAATACAAAGATAATTTTTTACTAACGACATTATTGGGCCCTAAATACAAGGTGACACAAAAAATTGGGCAAATGGAAACACTCATAACTCAAAAACAAATTAATGTAGAAATGTGAAACACAAACAACTATTTGAAAAGGTTTATAACAAGTGTTCGAAATAGTCCCCCTTCTATTGGATACAGCGTTTAACACGCTTATGGAAATATTAGATTACTGCAACAAAAACATCTTAGTCTATGGAAGAGATTACTGGCTTACTTGCAAGAGGGCATTTATAGTGACAGGTTTTGCTTTGAAGGCCCTCTGTTATAGTCATATCCCCAGATAAAATAATTCGGAGGAGGAAGGCATGGGGAACTAGCATGCCACGGGAAGTCAGATTGGTGTAAACTGAAGTTGTTTCTGAGGGTCGCTATCCCTGGCGCTAAATTCTTTTATAGCTAACGTCAGATCAGCTCCTTTCATCTCCGCCAACTGCCTCATCAGCCACAAGTTGTTCCGACTACCTACCTACGGTACAACTTTTTAACAGCGAAAATTCATAGCGTTCCTCAGTCACACCAGCCACTGTCATATCTGCCAGTGACATTCTGCCTAAACTGTTTCAGCCCACGTCAGAATCAGCTACAAGGCGTACCATTTTACCGGTTATCACTTTAATGAAACTTTTTCTACCCAACCTAACCTAACCTAGGGTACGTGTTTCTAACCCGCGGGGCAAAGGTACGTATTTCTAACCCGCGGGGCAAACATACGTATTTTTTCTAAGGTACGTAATGCTATTTTTTAGCGCTTTTTTATTGAAGTTCCATTACAGTGATAACCAGTAGGTTGGTAGGCCTATTTAGGTGTAAAGACAGTGGCAGATTTTGAAGTGGCGGGAAATGCCTGTGGGCTGAAACATTGTTTAGGTCGAAAGCAAGTGTGATGAAAGGTTTTTAGCGGTTATGACAGTTTCCGGCCGTGACAGTGAGGTGAAGTGAAGTGGCGATAGTGCGCGTGTGCGGAAATAATTTTAGCGCGAACGCTGGGCTCCCGTTTCTGAAGCGGTTTCTTAGCCAAGCCATTGCGGGCAAAGACGTGTGTTGAAACCACATATCAGGATAAATGTTGGCAGACATTACATTACCTAGCAATTCAATATATGTTTCGGTGTTCACATGTCGCACGTTTACCCTATCATTTCAAAAAAGTATGACCCATAACCTTAAAGGGAACCTAAGCCGCGCCGAACAGTCGCATTCGATGCGTATAAACGCTTTTTTAACACCTCTCTGTGTTTGAGAGATCCATGTACGAAAATTCGGCTTATTATTTCACTGTACTTGTTTCAGAGCTGCTGTCATTGTTTGAGAGCTGCTGTCATAGTTTGAGAGCTGTTGTCATTGTTTGAGGGCTGCTGCCAGTGTTTGAGAGCTGCTGTCGTTGTTTGAGAGCTGCTGTCATTGTTTGAGAGCTGCTGTCATTGTTTGAGAGCTGCTGTCATTTTTTGAGAGCTGCTGTCATTGTTTGAGGGCTGCTGTCATTGTTTGAGAGCTGCTGTCATTGTTTGAGAGCTGCTGTCATTGTTTGAGAGCTGCTATCATTGTTTGAGAGCTGTTGTCATTGTTTGAGAGCTGCCGTCATTGTTTGAGAGCTTCTTTCATTATTTGAGAGCTGCTGTCATTGTTTGAGGGTTGCTGTCATTGTTTGAGAGCTGCTGTCATCGTTTGAGAGCTGCTGTCATTAATTGAGAGCTGGTGTAATTGTTTGAGAGCTGCTGTCATTGTTTGAGGGCTGCTGTCATTGTTTGAGAGCTGCTGTCATTGTTTGAGAGCTGCTGTCATTGTTTGAGATCTGTTGTCATTGTTTGAGAGCTGTTGTCATTGTTTGAGAGCTGCTGTCATTGTTTGAGAGCT
>SDVV010031192.1:0-11581 GCA_016164225.1 Gammarus roeselii
GCCGTGAGGTCATGATTAACACATCGAGAGTGAAGAATAAGAGGGGTGCAACGAGATGAGCACATGCCGTGAGGTCATGATTAACACATCGAGAGTGAAGAATAAGAGGGGTGCAACGAGATGCGCACATGCCATGAGGTCATGATTAACACATCGAGAGTGAAGAATAAGAGGGGTGCAACGAGATGAGCACATGCCGTGAGGTCATGATTAACACATCGAGAGTGAAGAATGAGAGGGGTGCAACGAGATGAGCACATGCCGTGAGGTCATGATTAACACATCGAGAGTGAAGAATAAGAGGGGTGCAACAAGATGAGCACATGCACAATTAAGTGAACTACAGGGTAATACGGGGAACAATGGGTCAATTCACTATAAGAGCAGCAAAAAAAAAAAAGGTTATCGTCGTTAGTACAAGGAAGTCATGTCGAAAAGGATGAAATTAATTAAAGCCTTGAGGCGCCAGTCCAAACATTATCACTGCTTCTTGTACTACTTTCAAAGAACAAAACGTTTCCACTAGCTAAAATGAAGTGTTCAAAAATGTGTGATGGTACTGTTGACACGATCGCTCGAGTCGCAACTGTAGAGCTTGTTGCTGAGACGCTCTTTATTGAAACATGCCTCTTAAAATGATGCTTTGACCGACCTATTTATACAATGAACAACATCGATCTTTGCTTCTTAAATCAAACATTCACTACAACTGTTCTATTGGCATTCAACTGAAGGTAAGCGGATCGCTACCACCTCTAACGTAGGTAGGTGACGTATGAATACATTCATTCAAGAACGCTACTGGCACCGCAGGAGTCCCGCAAAATACTCGATGCCACACAGAAGATAAACTTCACAATACTTACAATTTAGGTATCAATTTATCTGAACTTGTATATTAGCTTGCCCGCGTGATGCATATCGGCTTGCACGTAACGTAAGACACTTCGAAAAGTGCATCCAGTAAGATCTTCGTAGCACGTCGGACACAGAGTTTCTGTCGAGTTGTTTCCACTAGAGTTGGGTCAATTCTTCAGTGTTACAGCACCTACTTTACACGTGATCTTCGCAGCACGGCGGACTAAGTTTCTGGCGAGTTGCTACCACTAGAGTTGGGTCTATTCTTCAGTGTTACAGCACCTACTTTACACGTGATCTTTGCAGCACGGCGGAAACAGAGTTTCTGGCGAGTTTCTACCACTTGAGTTGGGTCCATTCTTCGGTGTTATAGCACCTACTTTCCACGTGATCTTCGCAGCACGGCGGACTAAGTTTCTGGCGAGTTGCTACCACTAGAGTTGGGTCTATTCTTCAGTGTTACAACACCTACTTTCCACGTGGTTGAATGGTGTGGAGGAAGCTTACTTTGATTACAAATGTTGTAGAGCAAAGGTAATACCTATCTTCAAAAAGTAACTGATAAACATGGTTACCAAATAATAGATTAATTTTACAGTGACTGAGATTTTTAGTGCGGTGGTCTACTTAATTATAGCATTTGAGTATCAATACCTTATATACCGTTCCAATTGCAGATGGTTTAGAATATTGTAGGCCTTTCTACGCTGACCAATTCCTTGGATGTTTCTGTATGCGGTCATCACGCTTTACAGAAACATAATACTAGGCCGCAGCACGAGCATTCAATCCACCAAGGCCCGTCAAAATGATGGTACAACAATAGCTATAGTGTAATTGGCAACCATCGAATGTTCACTCAGAGACTGTAATTGAATAACCGGTGGTGTGGCCAGAGCGCTGTATTAAACTTCACACGGAAGGTTGTGGACCAATATTCACTTACAATTAGCAATAGGTCTTAGCACGGCTTCCTAATCCAATGCTACGGGAAATTGTTGACTAAGGTTCAAAATCTTCGTTCGTGGTTCTATAAATATTTTAGTATATCATAAGAGGTGATTGAGAAAGGTTAATACTCTATATTCATATGAACCTTTGTTAATATCCAGCAGAATGAAATACTTGGCAAAGCATAGGAGATTGTTGAAGAAGGCTCAAACTCTACTCGCGTACTCTAAATATTTTAGGCATAGCATAGGAGATGGTTGATGACAGTTCAAACAATTTATTCGTGCATCTCTGGATATATTTGACATAGCATAGGAGGAAGTCGATGAAGGTTCATCACATTCAGTGGATTGAGGTCAGTAAGTTTTTTCTTGAGTATTGCACCAAAGCAATGAGTGTTAGGATTAGTCAAGTCGAGATTGCCTGTCATCCAATTTTTATTAAAATACTGAAAACAGAGAAGAAGCACTTCAATTTTTCTCAAGAGAGTGCAACAAAAGTTTGATCAATATTAATAATGATCGTCTTCTTGAATTATTTGTGCGTGGTTTTGAAGACATTGTTATCTAGTAGAGAATATAACAAACAGCCAACCAGTAGAGATTATATACAACACAAACCTTAATGTTATAACGAACCAAAAATGAGATGAGGATATCCGGTAAAAATATTAAAACAGAACTAAATGATGTATTGCTCTCCGTGCAACAGATTAACAGCATTACTATCAACATGCAACTGTGATAAAGTGCACGACTATCCTAATAACGGACGACAATAAGCAGAGCTTTATCGTCTCACTCACAAAAACAGTGCGGAGAATTGTCTGCTGGATGCAAATAAGACGTTAAGGCTGATTGTGGCGGAACGAGTGCTATTGATGATACACGTGCAAGGACAGTGAGTATTGAGCTCATAAACCTAGTTAAACATTGTATTTGCTAACAGCAATTCAACAGAGAATGGTAAACTAAACATTATTAAACAATAATGCCTCATGCAAATGTTAGACTCTCTTATCATCAACATAATTAATTAGTAATTGACAGACCAGCAGGGCTCTAAGATTATCACCAAACACATCACAGCCAATCGTACTTTGATAGAATAATAATTGACAGACCAGCAGGGCTCTAAGAGTCTCACCAAGCATATCACAGCCAATCGTACTATTGCTAGAATAGAACACCCACGCTGCTTCAACTCTCCCATCTTTCGCATATGCCGACAGTGCGAATCAATCCCAGAGTAACTGTGAGGACAAACTACCCTTTCCTGGTGGCGTTTGTGTACATGAACTGAATGACCTGAAGTTCAGACGAGCTTACACATATGGTGAGGCGGCTGGGTATTCGTTGATAGGTGTGGCGCCAGCTGCCGTACGAACAGTAGCCAAAGAAAATTCGGTTACGATTTGACATGGACAAAAGTCGTAGATGATATTTTTTCATGTATTCAAGCTTCGCGAGATTGAATTATTTCATTCATTAGGAAGGTCAGTCCAGGTATAATACCGCAACAAAAATCAATTTCAAGTTAGCTTCTACGTGGGAAAAGTACCAATCAGAGGCTTTTACCACGTGGAATTTCACGTCATTTTGCATGTTGTTACGGTATTGTATCCCGGTAAAGCTTCTTAATTATTACATGAATGCAATTCCCCCAGACTTGAATAGAAAAAAAAATCATGTTCGTTCGAAAATTTCGTTGTTCGCGAAGGAATTTAATTTCGCTACTGTGCGTATTTTTAGACCTACAGCCGTGTACATCGAAGCTGGAGGGGACATGGGGTAGGGGATCACAGAGGAGGACTATGTCGTGTGATCGTTTTGTGGCGCCGAAACCAAAAACGGTGCCAAAGAGCAACAGAGAAGAGATCCAGAAGAGTTCAATCAAAGCCATTACACGAGCAGAATGATTTTTGCCAAAGTCAGTGCCCAGGGGATGAAGATACTCCAGAAAATGTAGGATTTAATGTAGGAAAAAAAGTCCTGGGCATCGCATCGTAGACCTGGACAAGGAGTAATCTAATAGACTTGAGAAAAACGTGCGATAACGCCGTATCATAGTTCTATATCCAGCGCCAGCTACATTTCAATAACTTAATTTATCTTCCATCCTAAGGAACAGTCGTGATTCTAGGTGCAAACGCGCATCGCACCATTTAGATTATGTATCTACGTCAATTTTACTCACACTGAGTGGATAAATTAAGAATTTTATTCCCACCGCTCGGCGTTCATGTAGAATTGTTCCTGACACCAGGTGACGTAGTGAATTGTAACCAAATGTTCGATGCCTAAGGCGACCTCCTCTCCGCGTCTTCAATGAGAGTGCACTGCTGTAAGACTTCGCTGAAGCCCACAGTGGCCATATGGAGTTATTCAAGCACCACTGGGCGCCCTCACAATCTTTTCTTCTATAAGGTGCGGCACTACCCCAGCCGAGCTCCAAGTGTAGCCGGGGACCCGCGACCGTTTTCTTGCGCCTTCCAGCCTTACCCCAACCGTTTATTATCCCTCTACTGTTTATCTGTGACATTGACCCAAACTCGGGCAAAACAAATACCCTACTCCGTCTGCACTTGTAAAATTATCAAGGTACAATGGTCTTTCCTTTATAAAGTCTGTGGGCCCGCAAGAAGTTCACAGGGGGGACAAATCACGTCGAATATCAACTACATGGACATGCAGAACCTGCGACCAGCCGCCTTTCGGTTGATAGAGACCCTCGCTGTCAGGCTCGCCTCTTTTCTTCCACTCCGCCTAAGCTGTCCTGCCTTATCCTACCAAGTACCCCTGCTCCCGCTGCACCCATTTACCAGCAAGGTGAATTTTACCTCATTTCCCACCGAAGTATCCCTGCTTCCTCTGCACCCCTTTTCCCAAAATGCCGAGTCCTCACTCGTTATCCCATCAATACTTCTGCTACCTCTGCCCCCGCAGAACCACTAGTAGTCAGGAGTCTTTCTTTTGCTCCGCTGGTGGGCCATGGACCAAAAAGGCAAGCTAAAATCTGCCAAAACGCATCAGTTACCCCACTCCCAGGGCGTGCAGAACGAGCGCGCCGGCTGCTGCGCCACGATCAACCTCCTGGCCTCGGTCGCCTCTACCTCCCAGGGCCCTGATGCTCGTACTGAGCTCGGACCTTACTCCAGACCCGAAGGTGTGTTGCGTTAGTTAGATTGCGTATGAGTGCATGATATGTGGGGTGCGCCTTGTCGTAGGCCACCCCCCTTGCTGGAGGATTTGGCCATGTATCTTATCCGACGAGAAGTGGACCCCCACAGTCTTCCGCAGTTCTGATCGTTTTTCCAGCGAGGATACGCAAACCCTCACCGCAAGCTACACCCGACTTGGTGGGACCATGCGAAAAGTCTTACGACTTGCAGTGAGAACGTGTACTCGACGGTCAACTGCTTGGGAGGTGTGCCTCCACGAGATGTAGTTCACAGAACTGTGCTCGCTGGCCAGGGGACTGCCTCGTTAACTTGCCGGTGGTTGCGGTTGCTTAGCCCCAGTTTGCACCATGAGGCAGTGGCAAACGCAGCCAGCGCACTGCTTGAAACCCTCGATGCATTCCAGCATGTTGATAAGCATAGTTATTTGACGCACTTAGGGGCGGGGTGAAGAGTTATTGCTGGTATCTGAATTGACTTAGTGGGTTGTGTGGCAGTCAACACATTGCGACCCATGCGATCTAATTCTGTACTTGTGGGCGCCAGCGCGTTTTTGCTTACTTATGTTCATGTCTACCAGACACACTGCATCACACCAACAAAACGCGCGTAGGGATGACCTCGTGTGGGACAAGGATTTATGTTAGGACCAAAGTATAACTCGACGATTTGAAGGAGAGGAATGACTGTTCATTTTCCTTGGAAAAATGCAGTGTAATGTTGTTGCTTCGGTGACTTGAAAGAGTCAGTGGGCCCGAAGCCCGAGCAGCGCGCAGTTTGCTTGCGGTTGCCTGAGACACTAAACTTCGGTTGGCATAAGCAATTCGCGACCGAGCGGTGGAAATAAGATCGTAAATTTCTTCAGATCCTGTAGGAGAAGATTCGTGAGTGATTTTTCAAGCGTCTGTGTCCATGTTCTTCCGGCGCCAATCTTAAGAATATGATAAGTGCAATACACCAAAATGAAGGGATCAATGGATGCTTTCACCTAGAATCACGACCGTTTCAAGAGATAAAAGACGTATCAAGGTATAAAAACTTCAACTAACACTGTCGCTGGAACCAAGATACAGCGCTAGGACACGTTCCTTAAAGACTATCCGTGTACTACAAAGTCATTGTATACGACATACTGTAACTATTTGTTCAGCAGAAAAAAAACAAGGATTAATAGAACGAGTTTCTTGTTCACGTGGGGGTATTCATATTTGGGCATGTTGAATTACCGGCAGTAGCAGCTGAGCTAACAAGATGTGTTGTGAACTACATGCCATGAATGATGTGAAAACGTCAGAGGAGAATCGTCACGTGATTCAGGTGCGAAAAAACTTCCTTTCCCCCACGAGTTCTCAATTTGCTAGAAAAGATTAGAAAGAATAGAACTCAAGGAGACGATCATTCAGCCAGACAAAGGGATGGAGACATAACACGACCTCATTGAAAAAAAAGGTACGATACTAATATAACTATTGGCACCATGCAGCAGTGGTTGTGTGCTTCGTTTTGCCACAATTGTCGAGCCAGGAAGCTGTCCAGCTGATTATTTTTACAAGGGG
Source organism: Gammarus roeselii (assembly GCA_016164225.1). Taxonomy (NCBI): domain Eukaryota; kingdom Metazoa; phylum Arthropoda; class Malacostraca; order Amphipoda; family Gammaridae; genus Gammarus; species Gammarus roeselii. Next base: position 6,544 of record SDVV010031192.1, read on the forward strand.
TTCTAGGACTCGGTCTACTATCAAAAGTCATCAAAGAACTCTTAGCAACATGTCGTTTGGAATAAAACACTGGACATGGCTCCACATTCGTTTCAGTTTCAATTGAATCAATTTCGGGATGAATGATAAAATGAAGACAGAGCTTTGAGTGAAAACATTGTACAGCCATACGTTTGGTGAGGTGTTGCGTTCAATCAGGGGGATGACTCGAGACATATGCAGCTGGGGTGAAAAGAGGAGCTGAAAGGACCAAAGTTTGGGTTGGATTATAAGTGAACCTCACAGACTTGGAAGGTGTTTGCGCCACAGTGGGAATAATCGAAGGAGGTGCACGAAATCTCACAGAATTGGAAGGTGTTGGGGGCACGGGAGGAGTAAGTAACAGAGGTGCACTAAATCTCACAGAACTGGGAAGTGTGGGGAGAACAGGAGAAGCAAGTGACGGAGGCGCACTAAATCTCACAGAACTTGGAGGTGTGGGGAGCACAGGAGGAGCATGTGACGGAGGTGCACTGAATCTCACAAAACTGGCAATTGTTGGGGCTACATTAGGGGTAAGAAGAGGTGGTGCATTAAACCTAACCGAAATGGAAGATGTTGGGACAATAGCGGGTGCAAGAGAAGACTGTTCAGTCGCCCTGACAAAACTGGAAAGTATTGGGGCTACAGTGAGAGAAAGACAAGGCGAGGCAGAAAATATGACGGAACTGGATGATGTTGGAGCGACAGCGAGATGAAGAGAAGACGGTGCGGTAAGCCTCACAGAACTGGACGGTGATGGGGCCACAGTGAGAGGAAGAGAAGACGGTGCGGTAAGCCTCACAGAACTGGACGGTGATGGGGCCACAGTGAGAGGAAGAGAAGGCGGTGCGGCAAGCCTCACAGAACTCGAAGCCTTTCGTTTTCTCGGGAGCACAGAAGTTGAGTTTGAAACGCAAAAAGACGGGAAACTGAGAGCACCGCCAGTGTTCACAAGCTCATTTTTTTGTCGCAAGGGAGTGCGGCCGTGAACGGAATATCGGAGCACACGAGAAGACGCTTTAGTGTAGGACATGGCAGGTGAGTTGGAAGGTATGAAGAGCTCAGTTGCAGAGCAAGAAGTTGTAGAGGGGAGATCAGAGGACACCCGAGTGCCAGAAGCCCTAGGATGAGGGAATGGATTGTTAGCCTTACCGCAAACACGAGACTTTCGAGAGGGAGCGACCATACCAAGGCAAGCTATGTTTGAAGCAGAGGACAGGGTAACAGAAGAGAGCGCCTGTGGGGCAGGGAGAGACATGGTTGCGACAGAGGTAGGACAGACCGAGCATAAGCCTCTGGTGTATGTGTCCTGGGGTCGCCATGGGACACTGACCTCCTCTCCTCTCATTATCTTCCTGTTACTGATGATCACAATTTTCCTGTCCTTCTCCACTTGGATGATCTCAGTGTAGCAGTTGGGGTCGCAGCAGTGGTTGATGTAGCGCGCCAGGCCGCCGGTCTGGGTTGCGTCAACCACAAGGTTCTCGCCCAGGCTGAACATGTAAACGCCGCGGTTCATGGCTTCGTAGCGCTTCTCTCGGACCTGAGGAAGCAAGATGGTACAAGTTACGAACGAGTACTGAAGAGACGTCGCATTGTTATGGCCTTTGTAGCGCTTCTTGTTTTCCTGAGGAGGTAAGTTAATACACGTTACAACGAGTACCAAAGAGACGCTGAGGTCACAGTAATTTGTAGCGCCTCTCTCGGCCCGAGGAGGAAAGTTGAAACATTACAAATGAGTACTACGGAGCCGCCGAGGTTCATAGCCTTCGTCGCTCTTCTCCCGGCTCTGAGGAGGCAAGTTCCGGTTCATGCCTTCCTAGCGTTTTTCTCGGCTCTGAGCCCACAAGTTATAACATGTTACAAGTATTATGGAGACGCTGCGGTCTATCGTCTCGCAGCGCGTCTCATGGCCCTGAGAAGATAAGTTGGAACACGTCACAAACGCGTACCGAGGTTCATTAGCGATTCTCAACACCTAGAGAGGAACGTTGTAATATCAAGTAACAAGATAGATTGAAGGGAAATAGGTTACTAGCACAGCAATACGTTACAAACGAGGAATGAGGAGACACCGTGCAGAACGGTTTCACTTTTTGATAGCAAGAAACATAATCGCCCAAGACATGTTTATGAACGTGACGTAGATATCAATCGAAACAATGCCTTACAAAAGCTGGGATAAAGTTTTGTTCGAGAGTCACACTTTATCAAAGGAATGTGCGTGCTGCACATTTATCACGAGAGTCAATCGTCATATCAACAAATATATTATATTATTCAACACTTACTCAAATTCTTGAGTAGAGTCGAGTATCATAACTCATTGAGTTCAGTCATGTAACAAGAAATCAATTACCATATCACATGAGTCCAGTATCATATCACAAGGAGTCCAGTATCATGTGACAAAAAATCCATTACCATACCATAAGAGTCCAGTACCACATCACAAAAAGTCTAGTTTCGTATCACAAGGAGTCCAGTATCACATCACAAGGAGCCCAGTATCATGTCACAAGAAGTCTAGCATATTATTACAAGGCATTCAGTATCACATCACAAGGAGTCTTGTATCATAAAACAAGGAGTCTAGTATCGTATCACAAGAAGTCTAGCGGCATAGCACAAGTAATCTAGTATCGTATCATAAGAAGTCCAGTATCATATCACAAAAAGTCTAGTATCGTATTTCAAGGAGGCCAGTATCATGTCAGAGTCTAGCTTCATATCACTAGGATCCGGTATCAACAACTGAAAATAGCTAATAAATGCCAAAAAAACAGGAAAAAAAATCTTACCGTAATAACTAATATTACAATCTTTCTCACCTCAGCCAACTCAGCTCTGATGAGCTCTCCAATGTACTCGATGATCATCGTGTTCTTCTCAATATCGCGTGCAGCATACAGACCCAGGCCTTGAATCTTCGACCTGTAGACGTTACCATCAATTAGATAGTTGAGAAATAGAGCTGTATGTTTTAAGAGGCTTCGTGCCAAACGCCCCGCAGAAAGATTCGCATGCAGAAATTAGTAATGGAAGTCACCAAAAAGGTTGAATGCTGCCCAAACTCTGATTTCCGGGACCGTTTCTAACGTCGGTGTTCAGGTTTAGAAGCATAATATGCTATATTTATTTCTTACATGACCATAAACAATTTATTCGTAACCATTTGTTTATCTATTTGGACAGACCCATCACATCCAGAAGTCGATTTACATGAATGTTGTATGAAACGCCCCCCATATTGACGTGCGATGAAAACAAAGCTCTGAACTTCAGTGAGACCAATTCATTGTTGGGCACGATACTATCACCATGCATTATTTCATAAAATCTGACCGGTGTTCAGATGCTGACTTTACGCAAATTGAAAAAAATGTCTAAATGTAGTAGCTGTTTTGCCGGCAGCGAGTACTAAGAGCTATGATTCTGGCAACTTACCGCGCCAAGTAGACCACACTCCGCCACTCGTTCTTCATCTTCTTGTAATGGAAGGAACGCGAGTGAGCAAATGGCTTGACGTAGTCAAACGTCATGGTAATGTTGGCGATGGTGGCCGCCGTTCTGATGTCTCCACCGTTCCTTATGGAGCCGGCAGAAGTACGCAGCCCATGATACCTCTTCAGCTGCGTTTTGTTGAAGGGCTCCGCTCGAGCGCAGCCCGTGGGATTGACAGCTAAGGGCAGCTCGAACAAGGGATTGCGGCCAAATTTGAAGTTATAGTCGGCGAGCGTGTCTATGCCCGGGAGGGACTCTAATATGCGGACGATGGCAGGCTCTGTTAGGCCGAACAGGTCCTCTCCGCTAATGTACTGAGGGAACAGCTTCACCAGGTCAGCAGCTTGTCGCATCTCGGTGATAGGGGTGAGAACCTTGTTCCACACTCCTTTCGGCGAGCGGCTGACCAGGGTGAGGTCGTCGTAGCCATCCTCCATAACCACTATCTCGAACTCGGGCTGCCCTTCCACCTCGTGGATAGAGCACTGGTAGGCGCAACGTTTGTGCAGTGACCGCATAGACCAATAGAGACGCACAACCTTAAAACCGACAGGGTATATGCAGTAGGGTGTGTGAAACGCCTGCAGCTGATGAGGCAGCAGCTGGCCGATGTTCAGCAGCACGAGTGACCCGATACGCAGCAGGTGGTTAAGCTCAGTGTGGTGCATCACCGACGCCACCTGGCGGTTCTCGTCTCGCTCCACGTACACGCGACGCCAGGCAGCGAGAGTAGCAAGCTCGCTCTCCTTGTCGCCCTTGGTGCTGTGCTCGTGGCAATAGACGGTTTTGTTCTTGTAAAAGGTGCACCCCTCCTTGACGGCACAGTTAAGGTGGAAGGCTTTGCTACAGCGCACTTTGAAGCACTTAACCGACGCTCCAGGGTTTTCGCAGTGCTCGCACACCAGCTGCAGCGCCTTCTTCATTCCGGTCTCTACATTGACGAGTGAACCGCTCATGGTCTCGTAGACGTCGTCTGCCCAGAGAGCACAGTTCAGATGGACCCACTTATCCAGATCGTGATTCAAGAGGCGTGACGGGCCGTCGGCCACGCAGTCACCGTACAGCTGGCAGAGGCTGCACCGTCTAGAATCCTGCGGTAATCCCCTCTTTCTATAGGTGATCTGCATTCTAAAGAGCAACTCTGTCATCTCGCGGTCGGTGGGCTTCTCCTGCTTTTCCGGCAGCAGGGTGTCGCCATTGAAGGTCCTGTACTTGTGTCCCCTGAACCGCTTGCCGTCAGGCTGCACAGGATACTCTTCTTCTTCCTCGTCCTTATCATCGCCCAACCTTCGCTTCGTCCCTCGCTCGCTGTCCGAGTCATCAGAGTCGGACTCTGTATCCTCTTCCTCGAGGGGTTCAGGCTTTACCAGAGATGGCTGCGGCTCAGGGATGAGAACGTCTACGCGGTGAGCCAGGGTGTACTGAACCAGGCAGTTGCGGCTGCAGAAGGTGAGCTCATCCAGTCCGACGACCTCCTCACGTTTGATATAGGGCATCTCAGCCACTCTCTTGA
>SDVV010031193.1:0-11581 GCA_016164225.1 Gammarus roeselii
ATACCACAGTTGATATGCACACGATTCCGATCAAATTTCGTAGTTTCTACCAACAAATCATTGCCTGTTTATGTGTTTTCCAGTTCAAATAGGCTGTCACGACGAGGTTTAGGCTGCAATACACAATTGGTTGAAGAAAACATTCCCTTCGGAGTTCTTCGTGAGGACAAGAAAACTTTCACAATAGTGTGTCGTCAGGGAAGAACTGGTGCTAAAGCAGGCTGCGTTTTCGCATATTAATTGGTAACGAGAAAAAGGCAATCAGGGATAACAACACAAGTTAAATCCTTGCCTAGTCAATTAATGGACAATAACGTTTCCTTAATGGCGTCGGTCCAGTAAATAATATATTCACCAACAAGGCAGATTTCCAATAGATCAGTGAATGATATAAATGCTGAATACCAAAGCTATCATGCATGTGACTAAACTTTTTGTTAGAATTTAAAATATATTTCAAAAATAAAATATTCATTTTGATTGATTAAGCAGGAGATGAACCTATGGTAGCCACCGATATTTATTCGAATTTCAGAAACAAATATCACATCTATGAGGCAGATAAAAAAAAATGCATTAAAAGTTTCCTTTCTGAGTGTAGTCTCAATCGAAATGATCTGTTTTCTTCTCGAAATTGAATGTACGCTCGTAACACAAAAAGTTTCAAGAAATATTCCTCCGTAAATAAGGTATTTCACAGTCGTTGAGTCGAGTTTTTCACTCACTGGAATATGCATAAGCTGTTGATCACATGATAATGTCTCTTCCCACACAACATTTGCATAGTTGAATTCGTAATCTCTTGCTATAGACACATTTCGTTGGCATTATACACCAAAACAACTATGACATGTACGTTACTTGCAATGAGCACTTAAGATACGTACACCCGCCTTAATTAACTATGCTTTGCGACAGTAGTAACAATCAACAATTTCTTCCAATAAACAGAAATGTGTAGATTTTTTTCGTTAAATTTTGACGCTCATATTTTTTTTAATGATAGATGTATACAGACTTGGCAACCAGGATGTACTGTCATTTGTTTGGATGGTGAACGCACTCCAGTGTTCTTCGATGTCTGAGGAGCGTTCATGAACCCTCGACAAAATCAGATATGACAATGTAGAACGTGGTCTTCGATTAGCTACATTGAAAGTTTGCACTCGTTCATCTAGTATAAATATTATTGAATTCTTCTCCACCATGTTTATTTTTAGGTAACCTTTCTAATATTAAAGAGAACATAAAAACATGTAGAGGACGAGAAAAGATTTAAAAACGGACTGCATAGAAACATCAAAATATTAAAGGAAAGGTGCGTTGTCCCCGAAGAAAGGGTTATCAATGGAGTTGATTGCTATCACTTAAGAGATAATTTTATGGAAGAAATCATGTGTTTTGCTCAGCACTATTAGAAGAGCCACAGTAATTGTGAAGAGAGGACTAACATTAATGTTGATATTACAGTATCATCGCTATTATCCTTATTACGTAAGAACGGTTATAAGAAATGAACTACAGTAGTACAGATTGGATTAGAAAGTACTAACTCCGCTACCTATCACAGGCCCAGGGATTTAACTAGTATGCATATAATTAATATTAGTAATAATAAGTCACTAATCATAATTATTATAGTAGGCCTACCTACATATTCGGTAATATTGATAATAAAAATGACGTTAATAATTACGATTCAAGAAGAACAGGGCTTTAAGAAGCAGCCTTATTTGTACCTACGTTGTGACGTCATACACTCCAATAATGACATCACGACCATGACTTGACTACTGAACAGTGATATAATGACGTCACGACCATGACGTCACTACTGAACAATGATATAATGACGTAACGACCCTGACGTCACTAATGAACATGATATGATGACGTCAAGACCATAACGTCACTTCTGAACAGTGATATAATGACGTTAGGACCTTGACATCACTACTGAACATTGATATGATGACGTCAAGACCATGATGTCACTACTGAACAATGATATAATGACGTCACGACCAAGACATCACTACGGAACAATGATGTAATGGCGTCACGACCGTGGCATCACTACTGAACAATTATGTAATGACGTGGGTACCATGACATCACCACTGAACAATGATATCGCATTTGTTAATGATGCCGTCACAATCATGATGTGACGTCATAACTTGGATCGATTTTGTAAGATTCTCAAGTTATGACGTCGCATCACCTTTTTGATACACCAAAGAGTTAATAGTCATCGCGACATCCCTGCTGTTAATCCCCGCATCGTTCGAATAACATTGGATGCTGATAACAGAGTTCACCTACTGGCAGCCTGCAACCCTCCACGATGCTGTCATTAGTAAGAGTAGCAACAATACACGACTAGAGAAACATTAACTACTCTTCTATTAACCAGAAACAACATTGACTGGTAGGAATGGGATGAGTGATACTAGGTACCAAACTGGTGCAGGAGGAACCAGTCAGCTCACAGTGACTGGCTCAGCACAGTTAATAGGACTAAGTAAGGCCTATTGAGTGTTCTCAAGAGGAGTTTCATTTAGCAGCTGGGCGACCAAGACACTTTATTGGGCTAACGAACTCAAACGTCGAGTGGTATTTCTACAAAGAGTACCTTCAACTAATTCAGTTGGCATTCTAGTCGACCAGTTAGCGATGCGAACCCCCAGCCTCGCAGTTCCAGTCTACGAAGAAGAGATTAATTAACTGGGATTTCTAGCGCGGTAGAGTGGCTGTCTTACTAACGCAGAAGAGTCCACAAAGAGCTACTGGAAGTGAACAAGACAGACGGTCACAGTACAGACTACATCATGAGTACAAAAGGTCTATAGAAGAGGTCACGATCACAGACGATGTAACAACAAGAATCAGCCCTTCTGCTTCAGGGCCTCGGGAGTAAACGGTAAAAAGTAGACCTGTTCATCCACACATTCACCGAGGCCGCCTCCAATACTACTCTTTATTATCCATCACCAATCTCATATCACACATTGCATCTACCTCGAATCGTCTACATTAACACATTTTAGATCCTTTGGTAATTGTCTCCTTCCAGTTTTTAAATCATTTCACGTGTCACAAATATAACTTCTCACTATCGACCTCCAGAGTGTTACTAATGTCCGTGTACATGAACTATCATTAGTCACTTGTTTTAATTTAGACTGATTTGGTCACGCACGGCCACTTCCACAATTCATCGACCTTTCCACAGACTTCAACACTGCTTTTAAAATGGTTCGACGTTTCAAAATGTTGAAAATTACACTTCTACATTCTCAGCTAACGTTAATCAGAACACTTTATCCGCAAGCGTGTTCAATATAGCTGTGATTCCATGCTTCATGTCATCTTTGATGAACTTTAACCGAAAGACCGGAATGCCGATAAAGTTAGTGTTTAGCCACAGTGTTTATTCATTCCACAATTCGTCAACCGAATCATCAGTGAAGTTTCGTTGATTGGGATTCAAATAATATTTTCAAGTCTTTGGTGTGTTTCAAACGCTAACTACTGAGAACTGGCCATGCCTGCGGTGATTTGCAACACTCCATTGAACGATTGGGATGCAGAGTGGCACAATTGCATTCAGATTCTTGTAGAAACAACACTGAACAGCTACTGTGGTTGTGCCACTTTACTTCTCAGCCTTACAATTATTCTTGAAATTTGATATGATTTGTCTACTTTAGCATCATTTTTTTTTCAATACAAAGATGAGAATTCACAAAGTATTTTGACATTTTATTCTTTCTGTAATACCACCAGGCTTATGTGAGTACAATCCTTCTACATTTCAGGTAATTCGTTGATCCAAGGACTTAGAGGGCTTGTCGTTGCGATGGGTCCACCCCTCAAAGCTACCTAGAACTTTGAACAAATGGGAAGTTGAACCGAAAAGAAGCCCTGCTATCTATACACCAATGCGATCATGGATAAATCATTCAAAATAAACTAATACTGAACCACCACATTTACTTATTGATCAAGAAATGGAGACGCAGAATTTTCTAAATCCATAATTAGTCCCGAGAGCTATTTATCTTAACATGCTAATAAAACCCTGTCGCATCAATATGATCCAATACAACTAACGTTTTTTTTTTCAATTGTGAATTTGACGTCCACAAAAATATGAAATGCAAAATATTATTTGCAAGTTTTCACATCAAAATTCATTTCCAAGGATCATATAATAGAGTGTAATTATCCTGTAGAGGTAAGATCAATCTAGTGTAGCTGGGCCTACAGATTCACTTCAATGTGACAAAGCCGATTCCCCCAGAAGGAGGAGTGACGGACGGTAAGTCGCACCTCGATGGGAATGCTTCAACAACGCCTCCTATGCATCCTGCAAATACGGTACAGTACTACATTCAAGAATAATTTCATAGTAAATTGCTGAGTTATAGAAGATTTCAAGCATTCCAATTGAAGATCCTCAAACAGAGGTTCGGGATCAGTTTTTGAAGCGATGATAAAAGATGGCGCTTAAGGTGTATTGTAGGAATCTGATACACCTCACTACTAAGTAGATATTCATTAATAATTATCAAAAGCGGCGACAAGCAAATGTAGCAACATCTACAATTAGAGTGATTCAAAAAGGACACAAAACAACATTCGAGAATACACACAACGCAGAAAGTCAAAACCTTAAATTCCCCTTTCGTTAAATATCTCTGAAGCATCGCAAACTCCAATGAGTCGGCGATAAGACTGCACCGATCAGATGATCTACACGCAACGGCTTTGATCGCAGAGACGGTGTGGCCTCAACAACACTACCTACTACAAAACAGGTTCAGCAACCTAGGCAAAGTGTGTCTTGAGGCAGTGAGTGGATGAGTAAGTGTTCAGAGCGACCTAGGTAATTGTAAAATGTCAGCTAGCGAATGTTCATTAGGCAGGTGGGTGATGCTGTTCATTAGGCAGGTGGGTGATGCAAAAACTCAGCAGGTGGTCCCACCCCCCGTAGATCGGCCATAGTAGCCCTCCTACAGCCAGAGGAGGCAGTGTTGACCGCTACTGGGGGAGGGAGCTGGCTGCTAGAGCTCAGTTACGGGCACGGGCTTGTGAGGAGCCATGATATACTCGGGGTAGTCATGTGGATACGCTCTGAGGTCGCGAGAACAGGGGTTTCCAGTGGTCCCCCGCCCGTTCCATTCGCTCCTGCTATTCCAGTCTGGTCTTTTGAGCATCTCTTGTAGGTACGGACGCTTTTGACGGTAGAGGAGAGTGGACACGGCTCCAATAATCAGTGCGAGGGAAATCACTACCACGATGCCGATAACTAAGCCCTGAGTTGCAGGACCCAAGCCGCAGGACAGTTCGGACAACTCGGCTGTGGCTAGTGCCCGACCTTTGAGGTGAGGCGGGGAAGCACAGTATACCGTCGGTTTGGTGCTGTTGGCGTCCAACTGCCCTCGAAGCCAAGCAACGGAGCAGTTGCACTCGATGGGGTTGCCGTGGATCAACCAAATTGGAATGTCATTCCAAACCGCAACTTCTCTCTGGAGCGACTGTATGTTGTTTCCGTGAAGGTCGAGGTAAGTCATTTGAGTGAGGAACCTGAAGGTTCCCGCGGGAATCATCCACAACTTGGGGTTCCTTGCGATACTAAGGCGGCGCAAGTCCAGCGTAGATTTGAATGCTTCGCTGGAGACCCGTTCAAGTTCGGGACATCCTACCACCTCTAGAATCTGAAGTCTGTGGCTACCGCTGAAGACATCAGAGCCCAGCTCTTTAAACATATTTCTGCTTAAGTAAAGTTCTTCAAGTCGCTCCAAAACACCAAGTGCATCAGTGGGAACATTTTCAAGACCGCAGTCCTCAAGTCTCAAGAGTCTAAGACCTCGGAGGGCAGAGAAGGACGAGGGAAACAATCCATCCTTGAGTTGCGCTCCGGAAAGATCCAGAGCAGTGAGGGTTGTAAGTGCCATGAGGTTTTCAGGGGCCAGCTCAGAGAAGAGGTTAGTGCCAAGGCTAAGCTCTGCCAGGTGCGGCACGTGTGACAAAGCTTCTCCTGGCACGTGTGCTAGCATGTTGTTGCTCAAATGAAGCACTCGAAGATGGGGTAAGTTAGCAAACGCCAGAGGACCTATCAATCGGAGTCTGTTGTGCGAGAGGTCGAGAAGTTCTAGGCGTCGCAGTAGATGGAACGTCCGATCTGGCACTTCTTCCAGCAGATTACCTTGCAGTGACAATACCTGAAAACAATAGAATAGGGTTATAACAAAGTCAAAGAAGTAGTTGAGGGCTGTCGATATTTTTCCTTCCGAATAATTGCGAAGAGTTTACAACTTAAACTAGCATACAATACGGTTATTATTAGTTTTGTCTATATGTATAGACAAGTTGAAATTGTTTTTCAGCTACCAATTGATTCAATTAGTCTAACTGGTAGTCTTGAGTGTCCAGCAACACCGCGTAGTTGGCCTGAGCGCACAACTCCGTAGTATCCTCTGGAGCATAGGACTGCTGTGTGAAGGAGTGCGGCGCCTGGCACGTTTCATCCCAGCCCACGATGACTCCTCTGAAGCCGTACTCTGGGTGCCGTACAACCTGCCCCACGCGGTACTGTACTAACGACGTGCGGTACCTTCTCTGCTGTGTGCTTGCAGCGAAGTGGCCCAGCGGGTGATCATGCCTCAGCACCTCTACTGCAGGACACTCCCCATCTAAAAGCGGCTCTTCAGAGAGCTGCTCCCACGACAGGCGGGCGTACTCATCAATGTCTGGGTCATGGACGTGCTTGCTGGATAAGGTATAAAGAGCTAGTGTGGACCAGTAGTGAGGAGACAGGTACTTTTTTAAACCCTTGTGAACGTCTCTAATGACTGAAAAGACCTGTCCATCTCTGGCCTCAGCTGATGAGAGTGAGTAGTGATGCTGAAGCCACATTTGGAGAGGCACACACACCAGCAGGAGCGTAAGCAACACAGCATCTCCAGGGCTCAGCACCACCATTTTCACAGGATCTCTGCAACCTATGCCTGATATCGTTGCTTGCCGCTGTGTTGTTCTTCACTTAGTTTCAATACCAATCAGTGCACTGGAGAAATTCAGAAATTCTACACTGTTGTCATATATGAGTTAACCATTGGAGCAGAGGTGGGCCGAAATATGAGAGTTGGAAATGTAGTGGTGGAGAATACTATGAGGTGGTAATGGGGGACGAAATGTGAGAATTGGAAATGTAGTGGTGGAGAATACTATGAGGTGGTACTGGGGGCCGAAATGTGAGAGTTGGAAATGTAGTGGTGGAGAATACTATGAGGTGGTACTGGGGGACGAAATGTGAGAATTGGAAATGTAGTGGTGGAGAATACTATGAGGTGGTACTGGGGGACGAAATGCGAGAATTGGAAATGTAGTGGTGGAGAATACTATGAGGTGGTACTGGGGGACGAAATGTGAGAGTTGGAAATGTAGTGGGGGAGAATACTATGAGGTGGTACTGTGGGCCAAAATGTGAGAGTTGGAAATGTAGTGGTGGAGAATACTATGAGGTGGTACTGGGGGCCGAAATGTGAGAGTTGGAAATGTAGTGGTGGAGAATACTATGAGATGGTGGTAACTGGGGGACGAAATGTGAGAGTTGGAAATGTAGTGGTGGAGAATACTATGAGGTGGTACTGGGAGACGAAATGTGAGAGTTGGAAATGTAGTGGTGGAGAATACTATGAGGTGGTACTGGGGGCCGAAATGTGAGAGTTGGAAATGTAGTGGTGGAGAATACTATGAGGTGGTACTGGGGGCCGAAATGTGAGAGTTGGGAATGTAGTGGTGAAGAAGTGACAGTGGAGAGAACCTGACAGGTTTGCGATTCGGGCGGAAGCTGGTTGTGGTAGAGTGAGTGCCGATTGATTTTGTATTCATTTCGAGGAGAGCGGTAGAGAGGCTGTTGAGAGAGGAGGGTAGTGGAATATCCGAAGATTCAGAGTGGAGCAGAGGTGGAAAGCGAACGAAAGAGTGCGAGGAGGACGTGTTTGTCTAGCAAAAACAGTACAATGTGCACGAAATCTTGAATTACAACTTTTGTTGTGTTGGATGGCCTAGTGCTCAGCGTGCTGGTCTCGCATACCAGCGACGTCGGGTTCGATTCCTGACTACGGACTACAGGTTTTCCGATGATGATATCACTGTGATAATTTAAATAAGTCTCTCAACGATATTGTTGGTATATTCTCTCTCCCTTTTACCAGGTTAGTTTTCGGTCGAATATTAGTCATGAATAGCGTACTGTAGGTAGGAGGGGGATGACTTGTCCAAGGTGTCTGAGGTCAGATTCTGTGTATTTGCGGAACTAAGGGAAATAAGGTGCAATTGTTTTCTTCCAAGAAATTGGAAAGCCTCGACAATCCGTCAGAGCAACCATCTTGTCAATCGCACTCTAGTTTGAGTTGGGACACTGTTGTTGACGTTGAGCAAATCATAAAGGCGTCAACACATAGAGAACCATTCCTGGAGGGAGGAATTACTTCCATCATCCCATTGATTCCAATCGTAAATAAAGTACAACAAAGGACGCTACCTTGGGGTACCCCGTCATCTTGGGAATGTATGTTTGAAAGGCAATTGGCGATTTTGACCCGGGATTAATTTTGTCGCAGGAAATTCTGAATGAAGAATGATAAGGGATCACGGAGTCGTATCTGATGGTTTTCTCGGAGGATGCCATAGCGCACGGTTGTATCGTATTCCTTCTGAAAGTCAAAGAAAACGGACTACGTGTTTTTGCCGCCCAAGGGCCTTGAATTTCAACACTGCGTAGTACTGCATCCTGCGTTGACTGCATCTATGAGAGGAGGAGTGAGATTGCCGGAGGTGTCGGGTCAGTCGGGCATTCACAATCTTCTCCAGGACCTTCGCTTCACACAAGTTGGGGGTTATAGGGCGGTAATCGGTTAATTCACAAGTAGGTATGCCATGCTTGGAGAAAGCAGAACTACCACTTCCCTTCATCGATCGAGAGAGTAGGTAGACCAGACTGTGTTGTGAATGAAACATTGGTGTGGAAGTGTAGTAGGATGTAGGTGGCGAGCATCTCGTAGGAAATTATATCCTCACCGGGAGTAGAGGGGCTGGAGGCGCTGATTACGCAGAGAATTTCGCATACTGTGATTGGTTCATGGTAATGTGATTGGTTCATGGTAATGTGATTGGTTCATGGTAATGTGATTGGTTCATGGTAATGTGATTGGTTCATGATAATGTGATTGGTTCATGGTAAACGAGATTGGTTTGTAGGAAATCCAGATGATTTTGTTCCGAAATACGCTTTACGTTTTCAAAAGTAGTGTCATAGCCAGAATATGTACTAATGAAGAAGTAACGTGTTGTAAGAGTACAGAGACTTCCTGCGGGTCAGTGGAGGTCGTTAGAGAAGGACGCAATCGGAATATTTTTTTTTTTCCGGACGCGGGACCACACTTCAGACAGGCGTGTGTTCACATGATTCCTTTCATGATAGGAAGCAGGTATTACGTGTTTCTGCCTTTTCTCGCTGATACGCAATTATATACGGTGTCTATTGCATACGTTTGCATTCCCTGTCATTTTGCTATTTCGCAAGAACCATTCCACCAGCGCGTTCTAATTTTACGTGACGTGGGAAAAGACATTATTAACGTATTCCACTATCTCTTATCGGGATGTTGAAATTTGCAGCATGAAGGCGGATATTATTCAAGTATTTCACCATCTCTTTCGTGATGTTGAAATTTGCAGCGTGAAGGAGGACATTATTAAAGTATTTCACAATCTCTTACCGGAATTCTGGGGTTTGCAGCGTGAAGGAAGGACACACCTCCTCAAGGGGGAAGAAACAGATAAAAATAATAGGTCGCATAATTGAATTGGAGTACATGCGATTGCTTGAGACCAGGCCTGTGCCCGGTCAAGCCACGGCAGGGGGTGAAATGAGGTGGACTTTGAACCCACGGGAGAAGGATGGTTTGTAAAGCCGCAGGAGGGTTTCCTGGAGACAAACCTGCATTGGATTTGAGGTCTGAATTATTCTTAGTAGTTCAGCCTTGTTAGCTCGATATCCTGCGACGTTCCATTGCAAGACGAGTGTATCAGACTTGGGGAATTTGGGTCAGGAAAAGTTGAGGTCCAAGCATATGTTTGTATAGTCTTATATAAGATCGTTCTCATACACTACCTATGTCACTTACGGCCTATTGGTCGTGGTCGACGAACAGTACTTAAGCCTCTTATGGGGTTAGGAGGAAAAGAAGGGTCATTTCCTGTTGGATCATCTGAAAAGTGCGAGCCAGTGCGTCAGCACCGAACCAGAGCGCCAGCACCGGTTCGGGATGTTCAAAGGGTGAAATGAGAAACAATGGAAAATATGTTCACCCCATTTCCCTTAGGATCGAGCGAAGTAGAGACCGAGGGGCATTTGGTGCCCTATTGAGGGTGGTTATGTTTTTTAGATGACATGCATGTTAGGGGTTGTGGGGTTCCAATTCACCTGGCAGGCAGACAGAGTTTTGGGTTGAGGAACCTGCATGCGTACTAGAGGAAATCTTGTTTTGGATTGAAAAAAACGTGGGTTGGGTTGCCAGTGATACGAGATCACGAGCTTTCATCCTGCGGGGCTGGTGAGGTGTGAGCTGAGGTGGCAGCACTTCTTCATATTGTGTTGCCTCCAGCGATGGCAGGTCGTCGTCCAGTTCTAGATCAGGGATTCCAATTGGGCGCCGATTTGTATGATTTTTGTCAATCGACAATTTTGATAATTCCTCTGTTTACAACAACTTTAATTATTCGAATTTCGAACACAGGACCCGAATTATGGCCACGTCTCAATAGCCGTATCAAAAGTGACCGAAAAAATAGCCTCGTTCAGAACTCGATTTTGAAAACATAAATGAAACGAACTTGAGAAAAGGTCAACGTGAAGTTTTACGTATCGTCTCCTTCTTGAGTTTAATCCATCAAGCGTCAAAATCCAAGCATTATTGGCTAACCACTACAACTTTGAAAACAGGCTTAACTACAAAGCGCAAAGAACAGGACGTGCTACATGACCACGTTCAGAGACCGATTTTGAAAAAAATATATAAAATTAGAAAAAAACGAGGTGAAGCTCTGCCTATGGTGTTCTTCATTCATTAGAGCTACGAAACCTCAAAAAGCCATGCACAGCAGACGAAACCTTAACATTTAAAAAAAAGGCGTTTCATAAAATCTCATGTTAAAAAATCGTAATTCGAATTAAAAATAAAACATGTGTAGATTTGTATTTCTCCACAATAGCTTTTGAATTGTGTATGTCAGGTCATGGAAGCTTCATTTTGCCCGAGCGATACAAAGGACGGACGAACAGACTGACGGATGGACGAACAGACTGACGGACGGACGAACAGACTGACGGACGGACGGACGAACAGACTGACGGACGGACGAACAGACTGACGGACGGACGAACAGACTGACGGACGGACGAACAGACTGACGGACGGACGAACAGACTGACGGACGGACGAACAGACTGACGGACGGACGAACAGACTGACGGACGGACGAACAGACTGACGGACGGACGAAC
>SDVV010031194.1:0-11581 GCA_016164225.1 Gammarus roeselii
TCAAGCACCCCGTCCATGTATTCAAGCATCACGTTCATGTAATCAAGCATCTTCTACATGTGCTCAAGCGTCCCGTCCCTGTGTTCAAGCGTCCCGTCAATGTGTTAAATTTCCGTCCATGTGTTCAAGCGTTCCGTTCATGTGTTTAAGCGTCCCGCCCATGTGTTCAGGCGTTCCGTCCATGTACTTAGGCGTCCCGTTTATGTGTTCAAGCTCCGTTCATGCGTTCAAGCGTCCCGTTCATGTATTCAAGCAACCCGTCCATGTGTTCAAGCGTCCCGTCCACGTGTTCAAGTGTCCCGGTCATGTGTTCAAGTTCCGTTCATTTGTTCAAGCGTCTCGTCAATTGGTACAAACATCCCATCCATGTGTTCAAGCGTCCCGTCAATGTGTTCAAGCTTCCCATCCAAGTGATCAAGCGTCCCGTCCATTGTTCAAGCATCCCGTCCATTTGTTCAAGCGTGCCCTTTATGTATTCAAGCGTCCCGTCCATGTATTCAAGCACCCCGTCTATATATTCAAGCGTCCCGCCCATGTGTTCAAGCATCCCGTTCATGTGTTCAAGCGTCCCGTTCATGTGTTCATGTTCCGTCCATGAGTTCAAGCGTCCATCGATGTGTTCAAGTTCAGTCCATGTGTTCAAGCACCCCGTTCATGTTTTCAAGCGTCCCGTCCATATTTTGAAGAGTCCCGTCCAAGTGTTCAAGCGTCCCGTCCATGTGTTCAAGCATCATGTTCATGTAATCAAGCATCCCCTACATGTGCTCAAACGTCCCGTCCCTGTGTTCAAGCGTTCCGTCTATGTGTTCAAGCTCCGTCCATGCGTTCAAGCGTCCCGTTCATGTATTCAAGCTACCCGTCCATGTGTTCAAGCGTCCCGTCCGCGTGTTCAAGTGTCCCGCCCATGTTTTCAAGTTCCGTTCATGTGTTCAAGCGTCTCGTCCATGTGTTTAAGCGTCCTGTCCGCGTGCTCAAGCGTCCCGTCCATGTGTTCAAGCGTCCCGTAAATGTGTTCAACTTCCGTCCATGTGTTCAAGCGTCCCGTCCACGTGTTCATGTGTCCCGCCCATGTGTTCAAGTTCCGTTCATGTGTTCAAGCGTCTCGTCCATGTGTTTTAGCGTCCCGTCCGCTTGCTCAAGCGTCCCTTCCATGATCCAAGCGTCCCGTCAATGTGTTCAACTTCCGTCCATGTGTTCAAGCATCCCGTCCACGTGTTTGTTGGGTTCCGTAAAGCAATTTAGAATTTCGGTTTATTGTTACATAGGCTTGGCGGGAACAGCTAATGAGGAATCAACATTAACATATTGGTTTCGGGACAGAGAACGGTGAGTTATCATTATTAAAAAACAAATGAAAACATGGGATTTTATTTTCAAATAGGGTTACTGAGCTAATGTCGACGAAAATTCCAAATTACGTTGGCAAATTTCGGATAAAATAATGAACCCATTCGCTAAAATAAAAAAGTAAGAAGATATTGTTAAACAACTACCTAATCAAACTGGTTTAGCATCTCATTGTACGCACAAACACAGGTGGAAATAGACTAAAGGCCCTTGTCCCAGGTAAAGGGGAGTTAGTCTCATTGAAGTTTTCATATTTTGAGTTATGTATTGCAAATTAGGATATAAGGATTTAACATTTATTTAGGTATAAAGATATCATGAAAAAATAACAGAAATATCAGAATACACAGATGATCCGTACCAAGTCTTCGTCAGCGTGAGCTGTTCTGAAGACAACAGTTGACACCTAAATGAATGTCATATTAATTTATAACTAAGGTTAGGAGTAAGGATCAACCGATTGACATTGTTGAGGGACATCCCCTACTCACCTCTTTTCAATATGTCGTGACAGATGAAAGCATCACATTGGACCATTAATTTCAAGAAAAACAAGCAAAGTAAGTATGATCACCGACGTTTACTTTATCATGACTCTTTACTGCTTCTACTGACATTTACTAGAAAAATTGAGAGTAGAAAATGTCCGACATGCGGTTGTCTGTTACATTACTCAGACACTGATTGGCGTACGATGACACCAATTTGAAACTATTGCATAGTTAGCATGACATATTAGCATATGCAAACGAAAAAAAATCAATGAATCACAATCGAAATACATATTTTGTTTTTTGTCCTGAGACGATTTTACACGTTGCCCATCGAAGTAGGTGAAACAATAGGAGCTGTGTCATAATATAATACAAACATCTCTATACAATACTTATCTATGGCAGCAAAATAAAACTTCAACTGGAATAGTTACCACGTCAAAAGCTCCACTGGTGTGAAAGCGTGGTGAGGTCACTGAAGTCGTCGCTGATAGCCCCCTTCGGGGTACATGTTTGAAACTGGGTCGCGCGGCTTCTGTGAACCAGGATTTTTCCAATAAATAATACATAAAATTTAGTTATGGGCTTCATGAGAGTAAAACGTTTTTCCTCTCTTATTATTAATATTCCCATACGTTTCCATGTACGCCTTATTTTTAGAAAGAGATCTTTACTTCTTCCATTCGGTCCTTATGTCCACACCAGCCTGCACCCCTCGTGTGTTAACGGGCCACTGCCCTCACCCTCCTGCTAACTGCGTCCACTCGAGCGTGGGGCAAGGGAAGACGAACACCGGTCATGAGGATGGAGGGCAACATCAATTATTGTTCAGGAAAACATTTAGGACGGGAACCAAACAGGTACTTCGATAGAGTTGGGGAAAGACTTGTGGCGGGCGCTTTTGTTTTATAATATTTCCTTTTTGGCGAGGACCAAACTTTCACCTTAACCAATGGAAGGAGTTTCGAATACCAATTATCAGGTTCTATCAAGTTTAATCACAGTTCATAAATGTAGAAACATGTAGAAATTATTCCAATCATGATCTACAAAACAAATAGATTATTAGTAATATAATTATTCGTGATAAAAAAGCATGTGTATAGACGAGTCCAACCACCGACGAGGTGTTGACAATACTCAGGTCACACAAAAACGACGCATGGGGATATCATGCAAGATCAAGGAAGGGTGCTCGAAGAGTGAGAAAGCTTCCAGTGTTCATAGCTGCAACCAATCTGCAGTTCAAACACCAAAGATTGGAAGATTTTAACCCAGCAGTTGACGCAGGTATAAAAATACACGACTACTGAGCATTCGTCGTATGTAAGGATGCAACGCACGTATGTATGTGTATATGTACAGAACAATGTGTATCTGTGAAACCGATCCGGATGTGAAATCGTTGATTCATTTCTTTTTATTTACGAATTGAAAACCCTGATCATTTTGTTTATTTAAACCGCATCTAATCACAAACGTTGACCTAATTTTTGCTCTCGTAAAATTCGGAGCAGGCGATTTCCAATTATGAATTTGTTTTAGATTTTTCACCAGGTGAAAGTCGTCTTTGAGACTTTCCTCTTTAATTACTGCAGAAATCAAATAAGAGTATGTCCATTTCATTAATTTTCTTCAAACTCTAATTTGCAGTCCTTTTGTAAGAAAAACTGCCATCTTTTGCTTGCTTTCCTGCCTGAACTCGATGAAGGAAAAGACAAAATTACACGCTGAAGCCTTCGAGTTCTTTGAATGCTTTCTAAAGCAAGTTAGTTCGGTAATGCTGCATTTCAAGGCTGCACGTGTGCCACAATTAGCTGGACCACAGCACGCGTGATTTGACGGGACTGTCGTGGTCGTCCACTATACATTAAATTAAATAGCTTTCGCTAGATTTTATGACCTTCATAGTGGTGCTTGATATCAACATTAAGTAATTCATGGAACATTCGACGACTGAGGAAATTTGAATAATACTGTGAGTGCTCGGAGGAGAATTGCTGCTGCTCCCTACTCCTGCCCGTCGACATATGTGTTTTTGAGTACATATGATGAGTTTCGATCCTAACAAATTATTGCTCCTGGAGAATTGCTGCTGCTCCATACTCCTGCCAGTCGACATATGTGTTTTTGAGTACATATGATGATTTTCGATCCTAACAAATTATTATTCATCATTTGACTAGTTCAGAAAACCAAATGCTCGATCCGTGTCATATGTAGGTTCCTTTGCCATTTTGACCTAATCGATCATTCGTCACACTAAAAAGAACACAGTGAACAAATCCCTCACCAGCGCTTCCATTTCAGCATGTCTCTGTTTCAACAGTGTTCGTTCGCTGGCAAATGTTTGTTCTGAACTAATTTGAACGTGATTGACCTTGTTTCCCAATTTAAATGCGTGGGCAAAGCGCAAGCAGAAAAGGAAGGGAATTTAAAACAGTTTGGCGTGAATAATTCATTCTGCGTGGATGATCAGACTCGTGGCTGGGTCAACCAAATGTCTATCAACTGTGAGAAACCACAACTCCAGTGAACGATGAATTACACGACTTGCTCAGTCATGAATCTGGGAAGATTTCGCGTATGCCAATAAAGGGAAATTAAAAACTAATTATTGAGTTATTACGAATTGTTAAGAAAAATTCAAAAGAAACTTAACGTAATCAAAGGCCGATCGCCGTTCTGATAAATATCCTTCGGGGCTGTCGCAAGCAGCTCGTCTTTACAATGAACAACTATGCCCACGCAGGGCCGGGAGTAGCGGTCATTCATTTTGTTGTTTTAAAAATGAGAAGGACGGCACAGGAGATAAGCAAGCAGTAAAATGTAAACAAACGGGAGAGAATGCGAATAAAAAAAATCAAGGAAAGGAAAGATTGGCTGATGTAAAAGAGCTGAATCCGTCAGCTTGTGATAAAGAACCATCGTAATAATTCCACAAAGAAATAGGTGACGGGAAAAAACTCAACCCAACTGAGAAGTTTTATATGGAACTGCAACACGAGCACATTCGTGCAACGATATAAACGACAGAAGTTCAGTACGGGGATAAAACTGCTTTCAGAAAAGGTATTGTTTAACATCCAATAATTGTGTTTTTCATATATAATGATACCAGGGTTAGAGATAATGCGACGATTACCCAGACATCTCCCGAAGACACACAAGAAGGAACTGAAAATCTGATTCAGCCGTAGTTGTAAAAACAGGTGAACACTACTCATATAAATGCAAAACATAGCAGAAAAATCTATACAGAACAAAAGGATGACCACAAAACATTTTCCGAGTACGCGACATGGCTTCGATCCTCTGAGTAGCAGATTTGGCAACTATTATGATATTCCTTTCAAACTTCAGTTCAGAAACAAATGTCACGTGGTGGATTTCCAGTCGAGGATACTCGGTTTGTACAAAATCGTTCTAACCAAAACGAAAATTCGAGAAGCTTCTTTTAAGAATGTGAGCCAAACATCGTATTGGTCTTGCCTGCAATATGCCTCTATGAGCAAACCGAGCCACAGTCATCAATCCCCACAAGATCTGTGACAGCCTCATGATTGCGCTCTTTCAATTATTCATAACTTGTTTGAATCAACCGAATAGCGTACCATCTTATTATCTGATGTCGAGTATCAGCGTTGCCGAGAACGTAAAGAAATGAGCCAATGACACTAGTCTAGGGGACGTCAGAGTCATCCACTAGAACACTCCTGCTAAGACTTCGTTTGAAATGCCTGGTGGTCATTTTTTTAACATCTGGTTTTGATAATTGAGCAAAACCTTAATTTCGAAATGCATTAGCGTATCGCCTCGACATTGGAGTACAGAGAAGTAACCTTTCATAATTGATATCAAAAGTCAAACCAGGAGGTAATCATATGAGCGTCCACACTGACTTCTGTAGTAAAGAAGCTACATTTCCTAGAACCGGACTGACGTCAGCTTCTCTTTATAGAGTTCAGGAAAAGTATAAAGGTGGGTGGGAAAGAAACCTTTGTAAACATGTTTGGATAATATACAATGTTGATTGCTAAAGTAAAAAGACTGAAATTCGGTACCTATGCAAATGGTAACGACTCAAAAAAAGAGGATGAACATATATCAAATGAAATTATTGAGAAGTATGATGGAAGAAGCAGGTAGAATTATGAATGAAACTCTGCTGAAGAGAAAGTGTGGGACTCAAAAGTTGTCCCACAGTTTTGAAATTAAATATATGAAATGAATTGGAAGTACAGAGGGTGCATGACGGTTAGTTAATGAAAGAGGACAGAGTAGATTCACATTTCTGAGATGGTTCAGGCACAGGTCGAGGATGGATTATGTAAGATGATGAAAATGCAGGTGAGTGTATGTAGGCCTAGAGGTAGACCGAAGTTTGGGTAGAGGAGGGCACGAGGCAGGCGTTAGAAAGGAGAAACGTAAGTGTGGAATTAGAAAAAAAAGGGCAATTGATAGGCTTGTGTGGAGAATGGTAGTGAAAGGATGAGTTTCGACCCTGCGCTGATGGTGGTGGACGGTAGGGGCCCGGTCACAATGACGCAGCATGAGTAAAACAGTTTTACTGCCTGGCCCTGTTGCTGACACTGACTTCGGACGGCACTCCTGACCCAGAGTGTGTGTTTTGGGGTCGCCCGGCCGGACCTCTTAACGCCAAAGGGCTATGTCTGTTTGAGTGTGAGTGCGTGAGAAGAGTGTGTGGGGATTCGGCCCAGAGCCTGTATCTATAACTGTATCTTTTTTTATCTCTTTCATCGTTGTAGAACAGTCTCATCAAATACTTGTCATTCTAGTCCTAACAAATTTGTTCTCCTATTTCTATGCAATTTACTATCAGGTAATGGCTCCCATGAAATCAAAATTCATAGTAATCAACTATTTGAAATACTACTAAAACGTTCCACAAGCATTATCACTGTTAAACAGTTTCATTGATGTGTAGAGCTCTCTCGTACCGTATGTTTCGTCATAGTTCACATTAGTTTCCTCAATAGGGTAATTTACTTGCCTAAACTCGATGCAACCACTTGCCTAAACTCGATACAAATTGTGTAATCCCAAAATGTGATTGCTTTAGCAAGTTTTGAAGACGAATTCAGGCTCCTAAAGAGCCACAGGGCCTTCCTTCTCAGACATGACGAACATTGGATCGAAGTCTCCAGCTCGACCGCTGATTTTTGAGTTTGATATATCATATCATGGTGATAAAAAAACGTATTGTTTTCCTTCTTACGATGACGAAATTGACGTAGTCACTCGGATGCTGCTTCAACACCGTTGTTTTGCAGTTGTGATGACATCAATGTAATTGTCTCACCACATTTACCTCACTATTTTTCCTATCTAATGCATGGATAATTGTTGAAATGGAAAGACAGTTGTTGTAACATGAAAAGGGAACACACGAAGGAATTATTTTGCAGTTACATTCAATGCCGCCAAAAGAAATTGCAGTGGGTGAAGGTACAACGAATCGTGAGGAGATTATTTTGGATAGCAATCTAAGTTGTCGGTGTATACAGCTCGTCCCCAAGCGTCTATCATCAATGACTCTGCCCCTCAGTTCCGTTGTGATACGAATCAAGTTCTTCAGTATCATCGATTGATCCCTAAATCAATTCTGATCTTACTTTTGGTACTGCGTCAATGATGAGGTGAAGATGCTGACGGTGAAATCAAGCGTATATGTCATTGTTGGTGCTGCATGAGGTGAAACATCAGAACAATTATAACAAAGCGACAGGAGCTACCGAAAATTCAGTTCCGGTTTAGAGTATACTCATGACCATACACAATATAGTCTTCGTTTGCTGAAGGGAGCATTTCAAAATCAGTAATTGTTGGCGTTCAATTGTGAATACAGAGCAGTGCAAACAGCCGCCAGATGGTCTTGTGGATCTCGTGCGCATACAGTAAATGTATATAGCTTGTTTTAGAAGAAATAGCATTCGGTGACAAAGCATCCAATGCTGTTGATGAGTGTGACATTGCCCATGTATTAAGTTTTGCAGTGTTGATGTTCCCTAAAACAGCACAATTGTTGTGGCAGTGTTATTGAATTTATTGTGGCTGTACAGCATTAACTGTTGGTGATTTTTCAGATCTTCCGAGAGTATTCTGGCCCAATGCTGGCCCAATGCTGGCCCACAGATAGGAGAAGACTGCACTTCCAGGTCTTTTTCCGAACCGTCCTGTACTCTCACAAATTGATTACAAATTTGTTTGGCACAACTTCCAACACTGTTCAAAAATTCAGTTACTAGTATGACAAGCTGGTATTTAAACAAGTTAAAATATTTGAATGATATCGAAAACAATCAACGATCTATACATAAGCCACGTAAATTCTGGCAATATAGATAACGCAATTTTCCAGGCATCCACGAAAACCCCGGCTGCCCGTCAAATGCACGTCAATTCACGTGGGATTTTCATTTTATAGTTCGCGACATCCACTTTCTGAATCCCATTTGTTTTTGCAGATTATCTGTTCGTGTTTACAGTATTCTGCGGTAAAATTATATTTATTCTAAATATTCAATTACGAAATTACAGACAGGTCATAACCCAACATCCTTGCAAAGAAAATATAGCATGGAATCTGCCGTCCAGAATTGATCGGTCCATGTCAGCTCGAGCAATATCTGGTAATTGGGTACATGGTCAGTGCACGGCAGCGGAGGCAGCGTCTGGTCAAACGATCTGACCATGTGGTGGACGCAGGACTTGTACGGTGAATTTCATGAAAATCTACCTGATTAATCTGAACTGTGATTTGTTGTCGTTAGACGGACGGAATTTTATATTTATACCTACGAATGAGGCAGTCAGGCATAACATTATGAAAATGAGGCAGTGAAATAGCAAGAAAAAAAATATTGCTGGTTCTGATGACAAAAATATAGTTGTTATTTCTGCACTAATATGCAATACCTCCAAGAGGTTCAGTAGATCGAAGAGATTCATGTTCCTCCCTCTTTGGTTTGTCGTTGAAGGAAGGATTTATTTCGGCAACGTTAATAGGCCACTGCCCATAAACGTCTATGCACACACTACACGTTAATTTGAGTCCACACTGAAATCTCTCATGCATCCGTTATGTGGCAGATGTCAAGTTGCACGATTGATTAAACTGGAATAAATAAAATCATCAACTGAATACCAACGTATAATTAAATAGAGGACTTTGTGAGATATGAGCTCGCTACTAATATTTTCAGAAAAACAAGCGTTTCAAATAATTATTTATGAAAATTGTATAGCAATGACCAACCACCTGTGATGATCTGTCTTCTCATGGAAACTACCTTGTGATAAATCTCTACCAACAACTCAGCTCTAGCTCTTCTCAAGATC
Organism: Gammarus roeselii; assembly: GCA_016164225.1. NCBI lineage: Eukaryota > Metazoa > Arthropoda > Malacostraca > Amphipoda > Gammaridae > Gammarus > Gammarus roeselii. Next base: position 9,204 of record SDVV010031194.1, read on the forward strand.
CTGTCAACATGTTAAGTGCCGGGCATGGGATTACAGGCTGTTCCTTCAAACCCCAAGACTCTCCATTTCCTCGTGTGTGTGCGGCTCCGTTAAACTAATGCCGAGATTCCAAATGCAATGACTTGTGAAAATTGGCTTTGATGTTGCGCTTCCCCGGAACCTCGCTTGGAATGGAGAGTCTGTGCTGACAGTATGTTAGAGGGACTGTGCATACCAACTGGGAAGCAGACCGGTCAGGAATCTGAAGAAATTCTAGACATTTGGCATAGACTCATGACCGCCGCATCCCCGTCTTGCCAAATGACAGCAAGACGCTAACCACACCTTCTCTATTCGCACACACACATACCAAATTTTATTTATTTAGCGCAAAGTTTCTGCCAACGAACCCGTTCACACACACCGGGTCAAGAAAGAACTAACAGGTCTGTCCACATGGCAATACAGATCGTGTCATTTAGTGTATACATGAGAAACACGGCTTTATCTGAACCAATATCCGCATTAGACTAACAACTGGCCACCAGTATCGTATGCACTGACCATTTACGAACGTTAGCGTCACATGCCGTCCCTGCCAGGTGGAGGTATTCAAACGTTATCAGTACCAGTGCCGGACCCCAGAGAACATTTAACGGAATATTAGGGCTACGTTCATATACGCTGGTGCGGGGGAGTTTGTTTATGGAAGACTGCATTCCTTATATTTTATTCAGAAATATATTTTGTTTTGAGTGACGCATCAATGTCAAAAGAATGAAACGCCTGAGAAGTTGAACTGTGCAGCAGCCGGGCATTGTATTTGAATGGACTATTCATTAACAGATCAGGCCAGTAACGTTTGCCTTTCAGGGACAATCAGTTTAGAAAGTAATAACAAAAGCATTCAACTAAAACAGAAATGATCAACTCTTTTTTTTGGCAGTATACACTTAGCAAAAACACGTTGTCAGGTGAAAGTGAATTTGCACGGGTAAAATGGAAGTAGTAACTGCGATGACGATCAGTCACATGACATAGCGAGAGGCCACCTTCACAACCTACTAACGCAGGGGACATGTGTGGGAAAGTTGATAGCTATAGAAAATAGAGGTACACACTTTTTTGAATTGAAGTGAACAAGAAATAATCCTAAGCAGACCTAAAACTTGCTCGAAACCATCGTGCCCCACAAACAACCGAAAAACAAAATTGCTACGAAAACACAAATGAAACAGCTGACACCTTCCAATGATCCATTCGTCAATGTGGACCGGCACACACCACCGTCCTTTATTAATATACCAACTTTACATGAAACAGTCACTCAAGCCCAGATCACTCAAGCCCAAAAGATGTCGTTACGCTGTCAATTAAACTACCATACCTCCAGCTGATCATCAACCAATCCATCACAACAAACATCACACATGGCCTCATTAGAGTGATCCATAAACCATGGGTGAAAAATGATCTCTCAAATCAGAAACACATAAGTTTCCTACCGGCAACTTCCATAGTCTTGGGAACAAATATTCAAGTCAACTCCTGGACTACTTAGGGTACGGAAACCTCTGTAACGACAGTCAGTAAGCATAATAGGAGAAAGACATCAACAGAAGACGCACTAATGAAAACCTCACGACCCATCCACAAAGCAATTGACCAAAAACTGACTGTCATTTCTCGTACTGTTGGATCTCTACGAAACGTTTGGTAGATCATTATAAAACATGTTGTAGAAACTCTTGCAACTTAGCGTTCAAACCTTCTGATTAGAAGCTGCCCCAGTGGCCGGTCCCATCCTGGTAGGATAATTCAGGCATCAAAGGCATGAACGATGACTGTGTGTATGAGGACTATCATTTGAATAAGCACGATGTATACTTTCGTCTTCATAAATGACTTGTCAGTAGTGGTGGAGTAGTGACTCGTACGTTGTCAGGCCCTGTTTTTATTTATTCATTATGAGTTTCAGAGTTCCACTCTGAGACAGAACTACATCACACCTTGTAGATATTTTATACAAAGATCACTCGCAAATTTGTATTTATCGTCTTTGTTTAATCTCTGAAAATACTTTTAGATTCTATTTTGTATTCGTTTCTTGATAGTATGTTTGTAATGTAACGCAGAGAAACATAGACATATTCACTGTTCAATATACCAACGTAGATATGTCCGGACTATATGCACGTGAATGACTAAAAACATGTAAAAAATATTTGTATCCTAGATGTTTACAGCTGTTGAGGGAAATAGAATGAACTTATTTGTTTCATAAAGCCAGCCAATTCAATATGAAAACAAATACCTCATTTCACAAAGTTGTAGACCTAACTGCATGTGTATTCTATATTCAAGGCAAGCGTTATAAAACAACAGAATACCACGAGGCA
>SDVV010031196.1:0-11580 GCA_016164225.1 Gammarus roeselii
AGCAGCTTGTGTTCAGCTTGTGTTAGCCGCTAGCAGCTTGTGTTCAGCTTGTGTTAGCCGGCAGCAGCTTGTGTTCAGCTTGTGTTAGCCGGCAGCAGCTTGTGTTCAGCTTGTGTTAGCCGCTAGCAGCTTGTGTTCAGCTTGTGTTAGCCGCTAGCAGCTTGTGTTCAGCTTGTGTTAGCCGCTAGCAGCTTGTGTTCAGCTTGTGTTAGCCGCTAGCAGCCTGTGTTCAGCTTGTGTTAGCCGCTAGCAGCTTGTGTTCAGCTTTTGTTAGCCGCTAGCAGCTTGTGTTCCGCTTGTGTTAGCCGCTAGCAGCTTGTGTTCAGCTTTTGTTAGCCGCTAGCAGCTTGTGTTCAGCTTGTGTTAGCCGGCAGCAAGGAAAATGAGAAGAATTCATTCAAAGAATGTATTTCGTGATTGATTGTTACCTTCTTATGCTTTGCAGATCAACTCCAATACACATCGCAGGGTTTTGGAATATAGCTGACGGATAGTTGGGCTGATGAATTGATGGGCTAGTGGATAGTTGGGCTGATGGATAGTTGAGCTAATGGATAGTTGAGCTGATGGATAGTTGGGCTGATGGATAGTTCGGCTGATTGGTAGATGAGCTGATGAATAGTTGGGCTGTTGGATAGTTGCGTTGATGGACAATTGAGCTGATGGAAAGTTATTAAGATGGATAGTTGGTATAATGGACAGCTGGGCTGATTGATAGTGGGGATAATTGATAGCGGGATGATGGATAGTCAGGCTGATAAATAGTTGGACTGATGGAAATTTAGGCTGATGGAGAGTTGGGGGTGATGGATAGTTGGGCTGATGGGTAGTTGGGATGATGAGTAGTTGGGCTGGTGTGTGTTTGCTTGGGTTGATGGATAAGTGGACTGCTAGATTGTTGGACTGATGGGAAGTTGGGTAAATGGATAGTTTAACGGATGAATAGTTGCGCTTACGGATGGTTGGTCTGATAGGTACTTGAGCCGATGGATAGTTTGGCTGTTGGAAAGTTTGGCTGTTACATATTTGGGCTGATGGGTAGTTGATCTGTTGGATTGTTGGGCTAATGGACAGTTGGGCGAATGAGGAGTTGATGATATGTTGGTCTGACGGATGCTTGGGGGGGACGGATAAAATTTCTTATGGGTAGTTGGGCTTTATGGTATTAAGGCTGATGTAGAGTTAGGGTGATGGATAGTTGGGCTAATGGATAGTTGGGCTGATGGATAGTTGGGCTGACATATAGTTGGGCTGATGGATAGATGGGATGATGGATAGTTGGGCTGATGGATAGTTAGGCTGATGGATAGTTGGGCTGATGGATAGTTGAGCTGATGGATAGTTGGGCTGGTGGACAGATGGACTGATTAGTTTACAATTGTTTACAAGTGCAAGAAGACAACAATAGGAATTTCTGCTCAACTAGGTTGCCTTAAGATAGCGAGAGGATTTGTTCTGAAGTAGAACGTCAGTGAGCGCTCCATGTGCCATTTCTGTTTATAAAAAATCTAGAAAGGGAACGATTTAGCTTCGATAAATTCTACATGAACGGCGATTCATGTAGAATTTATCGAGATGTCACTCAAAGGTTTGATTCTATTGCTGTTAACAACCTCAGCTAGAAGTTTGTTCCATTCTACGACCACTCTTTACGTGAAAAAATGCTCGTGATGTCGAGTGAGAAACGCTTCCAACTATTTTGTATCCACTTTTCCTTGTCACTTCGCTCGCATATAGTGAAAATGCTCGCTCGGTCGACGTTTTTCTTAACCTTCATAACCTTCCACACCTCGATCATGTCACCTCTGACTCGACGCTTTTCGAGAGAATAAAGATTGAGTTCACGTAGTCTGTCTCCATACGATTTATCGTGCAGCGACAGGGATAAGTTTGGTAGGTTCACTTTGAATCTATTCTAACTAAATAACGTCTTTTCTAAGACACGGAGATCAGATTTGAACGAAATACTCAAGGTGCGGTCGAACAGGGGGCATTTTTTCAAAAACTGTGTCAATTTTTGTACGAGATAGTGCGAGATATCGGACCTATCATATTGTTGCTATTTTTAGCAGCATCATTACATTGCTTGGTGCCTCTTAAATCGTTGCTAATGATGACACCTAAATCTCTCTCTTTGGTGGAAGGGATTAGTTTCTTTCCGGATATTGAATATTCGTGCTGGCGGTTATGAGGATCCATGTGCATAGATTTACATTTGTCTACATTAAATTTCATTTGTCACTTTTCTGATTAATCAACAATTTTGTACAAGTCTTATTTGATCTGTTGACACTCAAGTTCGGTTTGCACCTTTCTTCATGTCTTAGTATCGTCTGCAAGCTTGTTAATGTTCGAAAGAACAATGCTATCGAGATAATATACGAATATTATGAAGTGAACTCGACCTGACACGAATCTTTTAGGTTCACTCCAGTAATATTACCCCATGGGGAGGAAGCTCCGTTAAGTACAACTCGCTGCCGTCTGTCCGTTAGTTATCATTTCATCCAGTTACTAAGCTCGACTTGAATACCGACACTGTGCAATTTACTAACTAAGCGCTTGTGGGGGACTTCATCGAAGGCCTTTTGAAAGCCAAGGTAAATGATGTTGATCGGAGATTTGGTGTCGTGATATTCAATTATTTTATTGGGCTGATTGATAGCTGGGCTGATGAATAGTTGGGCTGATGAATAGTTCGGCTGATGAATAGTTCGGCTGATGGATAGTCGTTCCAATGGATAGTTAGGCTGATTGATAGTTGTACTAATGGATAGTTCGGGTTGAGGGGTAGTTGGGCTGATGGGTAGTTGGGCTGATGAATAGTTGGGCTGGTGGCTGGTTGTTGGGCTGTTATATAAATGGGCCTATAGATTGTTGGGCTGATGAGAAGTTGATGAAATGGATGGTTAGAATGATGATTAGTTGGGCTGATGAATAGATGGGTTGATAGGTAAGTGGGCTGATGGATAAGTTGGGCTGTTGGATAGATTGGCTGTTGGACAGTTTGGCTGTTGCATAGTTGGGCTGATGGGTAGTTGGTATGTTGGATTGTTGGGCTAATGGACAGCTGGGCGAAATGGGAGTCGGGATGATGAAAAGTTGGTCTGACGGATGCTTGGGAAGATGGATAAAATTGCTGATGGGTATTTGGGCTGTAGGGTATTAAGGCTGATGGAGAGTTGGGGTCGATGATAGACGGTCTGATGGCTAGTTGAGCTGATCGAGAGTCGGGCTGATCGATGATTGGACTGATGGAAAGTTTGAGTGATGGGTTGTTGGGCTTACAGATAGGTGGGCTGATGGGCAGTTGGGAAGCAGGGTCAATGGATAGTTGGGCTGATGGATAATTGGGCTTAGGGTAGGTAGTTGGATTGATGTTCAAGTGAGGCAATATCAAGGGAAATAACGTTCCTAGTTGTTTGATTGGGGCCTTGCGAAATTCTACCCCTCCTCTCGTTTCTCTGCTGTTTCTTTTGCTGCAGAAGGCCCATCTCCTATTTTCTCACTGTACTTATAAAGCTAGCTATATTAATCCACAACTTATGCAAAATAAGCTTTCATTATTTCGTAACGGAAATAACCTAGTAAATATAGGTTCTGATAACTTCATCATTATATCGGTTCTGATAACTTCATCATTATATCGGTTTTGATAACTTCATCATTATATAGGTTCTGATAACTTCATCATTATATCGGTTCTGATAACTTCATCATTATACAGGTTCTGATAAATTCATCATTATATCGGTTCTGATAACTTCATCATTATATCGGTTCTGATAACTTCATCATTATATAGGTTCTGATAACTTCATCATTATATCGGCTCTGATAACTTCATCATTATATCGGTTCTGATAACTTCATCATTATATAGGTTCTGATAACTTCATCATTATATCGGTTCTGATAACTTCATCATTATATCGGTTCTGATAACTTCATCATTATATAGGTTCTGATAACTTCATCATTATATCGATTCTGATAACTTCATCATTATATCAGTTCTGATAACTTCATCATTATATAGGTTCTGATAACTTCATCATTATATCGGTTCTAATAACTTCATCATTATATAGGTTCTGATAACTTCATCATTATATCGGTTCTGATAACTTCATCATTATATCGGTTCTAATAACTTCATCATTATATCGGTTCTAATAACTTCATCATTATATTGGTTCTGGCAACTTCATCATTATATTGGTTCTAATAACTTCATCATTATATCGGTTCTATTGAATTCATCATTACATCGGTCCCAATAACTTCATCATTATATCGGCTCTAATAACTTCATCAATATATCGTTTCTAATAACTTCATCATTATATCGTTTCAAATAACTTCATCATTATATCGATTCTAATAATTTCATCATTATATCGGTTCTAATAACTTCATCATTGTATCGGTTCTAATAACTTCATCATTATATCGGTTCTAATAAATTCATCATTATATCGGTTCCAATAACTTCATCATTATATCGGTTCTAATAACTTCATCATTATATCGGTTCTAATAACTTCATCATTATATCGGTTCTAATAACTTCATCATTATATCGGTTCTAATAACTTCATCATTATATCGGTTCTAATATCTACATAATTATTTCGGTTATAACTTCTTTAGTTACCTGCTTAGTCGATTGCTGCTAAAAAATCTGTTTAGTCGATTGCTTTTCTCGAAAAAAAAAATCCTAAAATCCTAACTATCTATTTTTTCTCAGAACGACCGAGGATGATGAGCTTACTTCATCTCAAAATGAGAAGTCGGCCAAGATTCAACTGGAAGAGGATGCAAAATTAGGAGACGCCAAGAAATTTTTCACAGTGTGGACGAAGTCTTTTTTGACCACTACTCTCACCAGCTACTACACGAATAGCGCCACCACCATCTCCCTGACCTACTACTGCTCAGCTGGCTTCATCGAAGTTCCATCCGTCGGGTGCTGAGCTGTTGGTGTCCGGCAAGGTGCCCGTACAGAAGCAAGCCTTATGTTCCCCGATGCAAATATCTCCTCAATTCAACACGTGCAAAGAGACTTCTATTTTGGTCTCTTAACTATTCCTCTTGTTTTGTGCATAACTGTTGGCCTTAACCGCTTTTCAACTGAAACCGTAGTGGTTACATTGTATTGAAAAAAGATAAAAAACGGTTTCTAAATATGCTCCTATAATTAAAAATACAGTATTTGAGTATTTTACGATTCCAATTTCCTTAGAATGGGTCGTTTTTCGATAGCGATATTGTTTACGTTTTGTTTGTATGAATAGTTTGGTTAGGAAATAAATATAAACAGAATGATGCGGTGATGATTGGGTTGTTATGATACCTAACTAGACATGCCTTCCTTTGAGCTGTTGTAGGTTCCGTGCCTCTATAGCTGGATTGTGACGTAGATCTGCTGTCTTGAGCTGTCCTCTTTGTCTCGAACTCTCACAAATGGCACATGCCTTACCGTCTAAAGCCAAGGGGCCAGCCAGGGGCCGGTCAGGGGGCAGCCAGGGGTCAGGACATGGTTCAGTAAAGGAGTAGTAGTCGCAGTGTGAGTAGCTGAATTCCTTTAGCTTACGTCAAAGATGAAGAAGGTAGCGGCAGATAGACGATTTTGAACTCTCTTAATGTGTCAGGAGAGCAGGGGGCCGTTTATCTCCTTCAACTGCAGTCGGCTTCTTCTTCACTAGCCGCCTCCTCACTTTGTGACTTGGCTGATGTACCTCAGAAGTTAGTACTTATACGTTATTATTTATCGCTTGAGATTTTTGTAACATTTTTATTACAGTTGTAAATGAACGTTCGCTGCAGTTTGTGTCTTTTATTTCTGTTATGAAAAATAATATACTAAATTCCAACGAAAAGTATTTCCTGAGAAATCTTCATGAATTTATGATAATGTACTTTCATTGTCATTGATCAAAATATCAATAACTCCTTTCTTCCTGATGAAGCTAATTAATTCGTTCGTTCAATGAGAGTTAATTTGCCTGGTATGAGTATAGACTTATCGCATTAAAATACTAATGGAAAACTCGGATAACACATGAAAACTTTACCACCATAAGGTTGTTATTTGATGAGATCGGGCACATGCAATGAACATACAAGATATTTTTGACGGCAATTATTTAAGATAGAAGTCGATTGTTATGGGGATACGACGAAGATATATCATAACAGAAATATTTTGGCCAACATGGTAAAGTGTGATAATATTTATTGCCGGTAATAAGAAGGCGACTGCACATTTGACGATATGTGAGTCAGAGGAACATGGGATATTCTGCTATCTTTTCATATAGGGATCGCAAACGAAATCGAAGCCTCCAATCAGGTCGGTCCATCGCAACCCATGGCGTACACCAGTTGAAAAGTAATTCTGTGAAATAAATAAAGATCCTGAGTGAAGTAGGGATACTTTCTATCAACAGTATGGTTATAACTGGTTCTAAGAGTTTGATGTTCATCAAGAACTCTATAACCGCAAACAACGCGAAGAGAGTGCAAGCAAGACCAGCTAAAAGATGTTTTACCCCCCTTTTGTTGTTAAAGATGTTGGTTCCTCCATTTACCTGGATTTACAAATGTGTGTCACAGTATGTGTGTGAGTTTCGTGAAGATGGGTCACTCATTGAGATGAGTCCACTCCTTGCGACAGGATTCAAAAACATCAAGAAGCGTGTAGTTCCATAAAGATCAACCAATCGATGAGGGCCTTTCATTGCCTCATCGTGCAAATTGAAAGTGTTATTGGGGGGTATATTAAATGAAGCTATTGATTAAATTGATAATACCATCCCAATGATCAGTGCAGTTTCAAAGTTTTACTTTCGGAAATGATTTCTTTCATGATCGTTACGTCCAATGACAGTAATTCCATAATTCTTAGTGAGTTCATGCATGGAATTTTATATAGGTAAATGTTACAAGAACCTATGGTAAACAATTATGCACTAAACCAACATCATTAACAAGTTAGACGCAAAATGATTTGTTTGTTATTACAATCAGTTGTGTTATAGTAATTTGCATTAATATTATATTTCTATAACCAGTAATCAGACTTTTGATCTTTTAACACCTCACCAACTTGTTTGACGCAACTTTGAGTTAGTCTCGGGTATTTTATAGCGCATTGGAAGGGCTGTGCTCTTGGTGACACTTTAACTTTTCCAACGAACATAACGAACATCAGTAGACGGTAACGGTGCGACGAACCGTGTCCGAAGTCACTTGCAGTCTCTGTCTCTAGCTTGCACTTCGTCAGTTCTCCCATGTAGCAATAATACAGCATCGTAAAATTGTCTTGTATTCACGTAGGTTATAATTTCAAACAGAAATATGTTATATTCTCAAGCTCATCGCAAAATTTAAAAAGTGACAAAATATGAGAAAACGGCGTTCCTCTGAGAGCAGGTTCAGACGAACGAACCTGAAAAAGAGGAAGGCTCGCATAGAACTTGTAACTTCTTATCTTCACGAGGCCTTTTCACCGGAGTCAACTCGTCTGAGACCAGCAAAGGTAAGGTGCCCGACTTCACGGTCGGTCGAAACAGTGTGTGGAAAAAATGTACGCCTCCACAAACTAGAAGATGAGAAGAGTCGCAACATGATCATCAGGTTAGTCAATGAGAAGTAAAGAGAGATTGTGTGTTAAGTGACCCTGTGCCCGCAGGGTGTGCCCGTTAGCTGCCCGTTTATTGTCGGTATGCCTGTTAGCTATCTCGTTTTTGTCGGTATGTCCGTCTATATGCTCCACGGAATCATTATACGCCATGTAAACTCCATTTCTGCAAGACAATGCATGGTTTTAGTAATGTAATATAAGGATTTCCTGCTGTATTTAGGTTTACATAGTAATTATATATGGTAAGCCGTATTAGATGCTTTACAGGAACCGCGTGTATATCTTTGCTATAGACATAGTAATTAGGTAAAGTTTCAGAATTTGTTATAAATTTAAACGGGTATCGTCGCATCATTACTTTATCACGCACGAAGTCACATTATTTGATTTACTGTCAGTTTTTTTTTCGATATAGCTTATATGTCTATTACGATCTTAGTCCTGATTCAAATCACATTGGAAGTTAAAGTGTACGATTTTTTCACTTTTATCTGTTACGAGGCAGGTAACATACATCGGTACTAGGTCTTGATTGATCGTACACATGGGATACTGATGTAGGATATATCTAGAAGATGATTTACTGGATACATTGGTCCTGGTGTTGAGGCAGCTTACACTCCTTTGGGCGGTCATTTGGAGTTTGTTAAAGATAAACGTGGTTTGGACGTTCGTGCAGATGTTGGTCTTAAGTTACATGTGCATGTTAGAGAGGATGTGCGACGAGCTGCTGGTCTTTGTAGTGATTTGCTTAGGCCGACAGTGAACAGAACTCCCAGATTTTATTGTCACACTCTTTGTGACGCATGCCAGGCCCATTCTTGACTACTGTTCATGTGTATGGAATCTTGGTTAGGTCCAGGATGTGACTTTGCTGGAATCTGTTCAGAGGAGATGGGCTCATCATGTGCATGGTGTGTCGATGATCGTACCATTATAGGTTGTTGGCTCTCTATCAGAAGCAGGTGGTTGAGAAGAGACCTAATAAAGTATTGGAGACTTCCGTGTTGTGATACAGAGGGCTTTGATTTGTCCTATTATAGACATAGTATTTCAGTCAGGTTTAGGAATTGTTTCAGATCGAACGTGTCTCAAAGTATTATCCCTTTATTACGCATGAGCTCACAGTATTTGTTTTACTGTCAGATATTTTCGTTATGGTTTATATGTTAGTATACGATCTTAGTCCTGTTTCAGATCACTTTCATCTGTTACCAGGTCGATAACATACATCGGTAACACATCTTGATTGATCATACACGTTGGATATTGGTGGAGATTATATCATATGTGGTATTGTAGGAAACACCACATATCATAGTTAATTAATGTTGGTTAGAACAGAATAGCGAATTACTTAGCTATTTCATAATTGTTGTTGTATGATTTTCACGTTTTTCATAGTAATTAAACTCTATTAGGATTAAATTTGCATAATTTCATAAAGCGTTTTGTATCAATTCGGTTAATTAGATGTTGTGATACAGAATATTGGTACGTTTTACCTCTTGTTATTGCATCTGGGGTCCTGTTTTGAGCTATCTTGAAGAACTTGTCTACCAGATTTGTATAAAGAGTTGGTATTGCAATACTTCATCAGTATATTGTAGATCTCAGTTAGGTTATTTGGTCGCATACCTTCACTAGGTGCTTATTCATCAGTATATTGTAGATCTCAGTTATGTTATTTGGTCGCATACCTTCACTAGGTGCTTATTCATCAGTATATTGTAGATCTCAGTTAGGTTATTTGGTCGCATACCTTCACTAGGTGCTTATTCATCAGTATATTGTAGATCTCAGTTAGGTTATTTGGTCGCATACCTTCACTAGGTGCTTATTCATCAGTATATTGTAGATCTCAGTTAGGTTATTTGGTCGCATACCTTCACTAGGTGCTTATTCATCAGTATATTGTAGATCTCAGTTAGGTTATTTGGTCGCATACCTTCACTAGGTGCTTATTCATCAGTATATTGTAGATCTCAGTTAGGTTATTTGGTCGCATACCTTCACTAGGTGCTTATTCATCAGTATATTGTAGATCTCAGTTAGGTTATTTGGTCGCATACCTTCACTAGGTGCTTATTCATCAGTATATTGTAGATCTCAGTTAGGTTATTTGGTCGCATACCTTCACTAGGTGCTTATTCATCAGTATATTGTAGATCTCAGTTAGGTTATTTGGTCGCATACCTTCACTAGGTGCTTATTTCAACATGTCTCACTTTTATAAATGTATGTTAACCGTTTGCAGTTTGTACAGATATTGGTTGATTCAGGCTTTATTATGAGATTTCGTTTCAATTGAGAATATCTTACCTATTCGAGCATTCACAAAATGGTACTCGAACATTCACAAATGGTGGCCATACACTGCCATTTACTACGTTTATACCTAGTCAACCTAACCTAACCGACCTAACCAATCATTACGTATTTATATGCAAGTTTTTTCATGGGTAAAAATAGCATTGGCTCAATAATTTATGCGTTACACATATCAAATCACTGCATTTGGCTCTACATTTTTCACATATCTTTTGAATATCACACACGATGTACACACAGACGGTGTCAGAGGCAACTTTACTCACTAAACTGTTACATATTTGATGTTGTGTATCTGTTCCACGTCCTCTAGTCTTGTTAGGTTATATTTTTCGTGAGATATATGTATAACCATTGTACGCAACCTCTCATGTATTGATTTTACTGGTATTGAAAATTACTGGTCATATTCAGTGGTGACAAAAAAAGATTACTCTTGTTATAGCTTACCATAAGGAAAAATTGTCACCATTTGTAGCATTTTACCTTTGATGTGTGATTTCCAATAGAACTCATTCAATTCATTCGTTACAAAAAATTCAATGTGGACCAGTTTAACGCTCTGTTAGGTTAAATATCTAGTGAACCTAACCTAACCTAACCTAACCAACCTAACCGATAATTATGCATTTTTATTCAAGTTTGATGGTAATGTATGAAATTTATAGATATGAATCTCTTTAACACATCATTAACAATTGGAATACACTCCTCAAATTTTGATTTAGCAAATATTGCTCTTTTTTCCTATGTTAATGACATCGAGTGTTTAAATGTTTTCAGTAATTCATATTTAATTTTTGAAATATGCACGAATCTACATCACCTATGGTTATGTCTAGCATTGATATTCAAGAATCTCTCCACTTGGCCCATATATTTCACATGTCATTAACAGTTTGAATACACTCCTCCAATTTTGATCTAGCAAATAGCATTTTGCAGATGTTTTGATTCCAGATCATTAACGATATCTCCATTACATGTTTGGATGAGACTGAGAATATAAGTTCCAATAGAACTAATTCACTTCATTTGCTGCTAGGTTTATAATGTGGATTAGTTTCACATGATACTACGCTCAATGATCTAGTCAACCTAACCTAACCAACCTAACAACTAATTATGTATTTTTATTCAAGTCTGATGGTTTGGTATGGTACTGACATATATATGAATCTCTCCTCTTAGCTCTATACTTAACACATCAATAGCAGGTTCAATAAACTTCTCCAATTTTGATTTACGATATATTCGACACTTTTTCATATACAAATTACGTCGACTGTTCGAATGTTATCCGTATTTGAAAAGAATTTACATCGCTTTAGACATACATGTTATTTTCGTGGACACTCTCTACCCATATTGTTCGTCAGAGATCACCCCATTTTAAACGTAGATTGTTTGAATGTTATAAGTAATTCATATGTGGTACCAGTTTCTCACAAGCGAACACTTCGTCTCACACTATGTTTTCCTACTTCACTTCACTACATCCTTTGATGACTTGTACCTGTGTTTTGCATTTTCTTTTCTATAATTTTTATATTTTAGACGATGACTATGTTTGAGATGACGCCACAAATTACTTGTGAGCT
>SDVV010031197.1:0-11580 GCA_016164225.1 Gammarus roeselii
GTGGTTGTATGCATGAGCAGTAGTGGTGGTTGTATGCATGAGCAGTAGTGGTGGTTGTATGCATGAGCAATAGTGGTGGTTGTATGCATGAGCAGTAGTGGTGGTTTTATGCATGAGCAGTAGTGGTGGTTGTATGCATGAGCAGTAGTAGTGGTTGTATGTATGAGCAGTAGTGGTGGTTGTATGCATGAGCAGAAGTGATGGTTGTATGAATTGATTATTCATTCCTCGTCCGCGTCGAATATCAACCTAACAGTTGGAGAAGAAGAAGACGTTTGAGGCATAAGTTCATATGAATAATTTTTTTTAATTTTTTTGTGGATCCAATTGCAAAATATTACGTTTTCACCAGTAACCAATCATCCGTTATAAATTTTTGTTCAGTAAATCTATGAGACAAGTTGAAACACCATATTTGAAAAATGTTTTGTATCAAAAAATAATTGTTATTCAAGAAATCAATGAAAATGGATCACAGAAAAGGTTAGGAAGAATTCTATTGCACCTGAGGGTAAAGATTCATTTTCGACCTTCGAACAACAAACATCTTGCCATCTACCTCTTCTGTTGTAATTAGGATGTAGCATGTAGGTCTTCTTCTCCTGGGCGCATAGAAAGGATACTAAAACAAACCCCTTATAAAGATAATCGCCAATTACTCCGTGTCAATCTAAAGAAACACAGATACAAGTGATTGTAAAAAATGGAAACCCACTTTTCACCGGGATTCTTGTCAAGTTTCTTCAAGGCGCAGACTTGTGTACGCTTGCTTTGAAAACTCTTTAGGGCAATCAGAAAGTAGGAGCAATGGCCTCAGGAGAACAAACAATATTTGTATAGTCAATCCAATAACAGCATGGAGAGGCTCCTCCCGAATCAGACTCGTATTCCTTCCTCCCTTCAATCGCTTCGTCCACATTTAGTGACTGCTCTTCGTCGCTTCACATTAGTTGAAGCGTGAAGCATTTAGTGACTGCCCTTACGTCGCTTCACATTTGTTGAAGGGTGAAGCATTTAGTAACTGCCCTTACAACGCTTCACATTTGTTGAAGGGTGAAGCAATTAGTGACTTCTCTTACGTCGCTTCACACTTGTTGAAGGGTGAAGCATTTAGTGACTTCTCTTACGTCGCTTCACATTTATTGGAGGGTGAAGCATTTGGTGACTCCTCTTACGTCGCTTCACATTTGTTGAAGGGTGAAGCATTTAGTGACTGCTCATACGTCGCTTCACATTTGTTGAAGGGTAAAGCATTTAGTGACTGCTCTCACGTCGCTTCACATTTGTTAAGGGTGAAGCATTTAGTGACTTCTCTTGCGTCGCTTCACATTTGTTAAGGGTGAAGCATTTAGTGACTTCTCTTACGTCGCTTCACATTTGTTAAGGGTGAAGCATTTAGTGACTTCACTTACGTCGCTTCACATTTGTTAAGGTTGAAGCTCATCTGCTTATTCCTCTTACTAATTAGCCTGTTTTCCTTTGCCATAGTCATACATTTTTGCTTTACATAAAAGCAGGTTTTCCATAGAAAGGAACCTATCCCACTGCAAGAACATGAACAAACCAAATTCCATTTAACATAGTTATACTTTTGCTGTAAGAAAACAGCCAATCGAAGTGAGGTCTTTCTTAGTTTCTCATGAGTAGTGTTGTGAATGGAAGGTCATTATTCTTAGTCTCTCATCAGTAGTGTTCTGCATGGGAGGTCATTATTCTTAGACTCTCATCAGTGGTGTTGTGCATGGGAGGTCATAATTCTTTGTCTCTCATCAGTAGTGTTGTGCTTGGGAGGTCATTATTCTTAGTCTCTCATCAATAGTGTTGTGCATGGGAGGTCATTATTCTTAGTCTCTCATCAGTAGTGTTGTGCATGGGAGGTCATTATTCTTAGTCTTTCATGTGTAGTGTTGTGCATGGAAGGTCATTATTCATAGTCTCTCATCAGTAGTGTCGTGCTTGGGAGGTCATTATTCTTAGTCTAAGATCAGCAGTGTTCTGTATGGGAGGTCATTACTCTTCGTCTCTCATCAGTGGTGTTGTGCATGGGAGGTCATTATTCATAGTCTCTCATCAGTTGTGTTGTGCTTGGGAGGTCATTACTCTTAGTCTCTCATCAGTAGTGTTGTGCTTGGAAGGTCATTATTCTTTGTCTCTCACCAGTAGTGTTGTGCATGGGAGGTCATTAATCTTAGTCTCTCATCAGTAGAGTTGTGCATGGGGGGTATTATTCTTAGTCTTTCATCAGTGGTGTTGTTTACAAGTGTTTACAAGTGTAGGAAGACAACAACAGGCCTATTGGCCCAAACTAGGCTGCCTTTTGGTAGCAAGAGCGTGCATGGGAGGTCATTATTCTTAGTCTCTCATCAGTAGTGTTGGGCTCGGGAGGTCATTATTCTTTGTCTCTCATCAGAAGTATTGTGCTTGGGAGGTCATTATTCTTAGTCTCCCATAAGTAGTGTTGTGCTTGGGAGGTCATTATTCTTAGTCTCTCATCAGTAGTGTAGTGCATGGGAGGTCATTAATCTTAGTCTCTCATCAGTAGTGTTGTGCATGGGAGGTCATTATTCTTAGTCTCTCATCAGTAGTGTTTTGCATGGAAGGTCATAATTCTTAGAATCTCATCAGTGGTGTTGTGCATGGGAGGTCATTATTATTAGCCTCGCATCAGAAGTGTTGTGCTTGGGAGGTCATTATTCTTAGTCTCTCATCAGTAATGTTGTGCTTGGGAGGTCATTATTCTTAGTCTCTCATCAATAGTGTTGCGCTTGGGAGGTGTGTTGTGCATGGGAGGTCATTATTCATAGTATCTCATAAATAGTGTTGTGCTTGAGAGGTCATTATTCTTAGTCTCTCATCAGTAGTGTTTTGCATGGGAGGTCATTATTCTTAGTCTCTCATCAGTGGTGTTGTGCATGGGAGGTCATTATTCTTAGTCTCTCATCAGTAGTGTTGTACTGGGGAGGTCATAATTCTTAGTCACTCATCAGTAGTGTTGTGCTTGGGAGGTGTGTTGTGCATGGGAGGTCATTATTCATAGTCCCTCATCAGTAGTGATGGGTTTGGGAGGTCATTATTTTTAGTCTCTCATCAGTAGTGTTTTGCGTGGGAAGTCATTATCCTCAGTCTCTCATCAGTGGTGTTGGGCTTGGGAGGTCATTATTCTTAGTCTCTCATCAGTAGTGTTGTGCTTGGGAGGTGTGTTGTGCATGGGAGGTCATTATTCATAGTCTTTCATAAGTAGTGTTGTGCATGGGAGGTCATTATTCTTAGTCTCTCATCAGTAGTGCTCTGCATAAGAGGTCATTATTCTTAGACTCTCATCAGTGGTGTTGTGCATGGGAGGTAATTATTCTTAGTCTCTCATCAGTCGTGTTGTGTTCGGGAGGTCATTATTCTTAGCCTCTCATCAGAAGTGTTGTGCTTGGGAGGTCATTATTCTTAGTCTGTCATGAGTAGTGTTGTGATTGGGAGGTCATTATTCTTAGTCTCTCATCAGTAGTGTTGTGCATGGGAGGTCATTAATCTTAGTCTCTCATCAGTAGTGTTGTGCATGGGAGGTCATTATTCATAGTCTCTCATCAGTAGTGTTCTGCATGGGAGGTCATTATTCTTAGTCTCTCATCAGTGGTGTTGTGCATGGGAGGTCATTATTCTTAGTCTCTCATCAGTAGTGTTGTGCTTGGAAAGTCATTATTCTTAGTCTCTCATCAGTAGTATTGTGCTTGGGAATTCATTATTCTTAGTCTCTAATCAGTAGTATTGTGCTTGGGAGGTGTGTTGTGCATGGGAGGTCATTATTCATAGTCTCTCACAAGTAGTGTTGTGCTTGGGAGGTCATTATTCTTAGTCTCTCATCAGTAGTATTTTGCATGGGAGGTCATTATTCTTAGTCTCTCATCAGTGGTGTTGTGCATGGGAGGTCATTATTCTTAGTCTCACATCAGTAGTGTTGTGCTGGGGAGGTCATTATTCCTAGTCACTCATCAGTAGTGTTGTGCTTGGGAGGTGTGTTGTGCATGGGAGGTCATTATTCATAGTCTCTCATCAGTAGTGTTGTGCATGGGAGGTCATTATTCATAGTCTCTCGTCAGAAGTATTGTGCTTGGGAGGTCATTATTCTTAGTCTCTCATGAGCAGTGTTGTGCTTGGGAGGTCATTATTCTTAGTCTCTCATCAGTAGTGTTGTGCATGGGAGGTCATTAATCTTAGTCTCTCATCAGTAGTGTTGTGCCTGGGAGGTCATTATTCTTAGTCTCTCATCAGTAGTGTCCTGCATGGGAGGTCATTATTCTTAGTCTTTCATCAGTGGTGTTGTGCTTGGGAGGTCATTATTCTTAGTCTTTCATGAGTAGTGTTGTGCTTGGGAGGTCATTATTCATAGTCTCTCATCAGTAGTGTCGTGCTTGGGAGGTCATTATTCTTAGTCTAAGATCAGTAGTGTTCTGCATGGGGGGTCATTACTCTTCGTCTCTCATCAGTGGTGCTGTGCATGGGAGGTCATTATTCTTAGTCTCTAATCAGTAGTGTTCTGCATGGGAGGTCATTATTCTTAGTCTCTCATCAGTAGTGGTGTGCATGGGAGGTCATTATTCTTAGTCTCTCATCAGTGGTGTTGTGCTTGGAAGGTCATTATTCTTACTCTCTCATCAGTGGTGTTGTGCTTGGGAGGTCATTATTCTTAGTCTCTCATCAGAAGTTTTGTGCTTGGGAGGTCAATATTCTTAGTCTATCATGAGTAGTGTTGGGCTTGGGAGGTCATTATTCTTAGTCTCTCATCAGAAGTGTTGTGCATGGGAGGTCATTAATCTTAGTCTCTCATCAGTAGTGTTGTGCATGGGAGGTTATTATTCTTAGTCTCTCATCAGTAGTGTTCTGCATGGGAGGTCATTATTCTTAGTCTCTCATCAGTGGTGTTGTGAATGGGAGGTCATTATTTTTAGTCTCTCATCAGTAGTGTTGTGCTTGGGAGGTCATTATTCTTAGTATCTCATCAGTAGTGTTGTGCTTGGGAGGTCATTATTCTTAGTCTCTCATCAGAAGTTTTGTGCTTGGGAGGTCATTATTCATAGTCTATCATGAGTAGTGTTGTGCTTGGGAGCTCATTATTGTTAGTCTCTCATCAGTAGTGTTGTGCATGGGAGGTCATTATTCTTAGTCTTTCATGAGTAGTGTTGTGCATGGACGGTCATTATTCATAGTCTCCCATCAGTAGTGTCGTGCTTGGGAGGTCATTATTCTTAGTCTAAGATCAGTAGTGTTCTGCATGGGAGGTCATTACTCTTCGTCTCTCATCAGTGGTGTTGTGCATGGGAGGTCATTATTCATAGTCTCTCATCAGTAGTGTTGTGCTTGGGAGGTCATTATTCTTAGTCTCTCATCAGTAGTGTTGTGCTTGGGAGGTCATTATTCTTAGTCTCTCATCAGTAGTGTTATGCATTGGAGGTCATTAATCTTAGTCTCTCATCAGTAGTGTTGTGCATGGGAGGTCATTATTCTTAGTCTCTCATCAGTAGTGTTCTGTATGTAAGGTCATTATTCTTAGTCTCTCATAAGTAGTGTTATGCATTGGAGGTCATTATTCTTAGTTTCTCATCACTAATGTTGTGCTTGGGAGGTCATTATTCTTAGTCTCTCATCAGTAGTGTTGTGCGTGGGAGGTCATTATTCTTAGTCTCTCATCAGTAGTGTTCTGCAAGGGAGGTCATTATTCTTAGTCTCTCATCTGTGGTGTTGTGCATGGGAGGTCATTATTTCATAGTCTCTCATCAGTAGAGTTGTGCTTGGGAAGTCAGTATTCTTAGTCTCTCATCAGTAGTGTTGTGCTTGGGAGGTCATTATTCTTAGTCTCTCATCAGTAGTGTTTTGCATGGGAGGTCATTATTCTCAGTCTCTCATCAGTGGTGTTGTGCTTGGGAGGTCATTATTCATAGTCTCTCATCAGTAGTGTTGTTGGTGGGAGGTGTGTTGTGCATGGGTGGTCATTATTCATAGTCTCTCATAAGTGGTGTTTTGCTTGGGAGGTCATTGTTGTTAGTCTCTCATCAGTAGTGTTGTGCATGGGAGGTCATTATTCTGAGTCTTTCATGAGTAGTGTTGTGCATGGGAGGTCATTATTCATGGTCACTCATCAGTAGTGTGTGCTTTTGAGGTCATTATTCTTAGTCAAAGATCAATAGTGTTCTGCATGAGAGGTCATTACTCTTCGTCTCTCATCAGTGGTGTTTTGCATGGGAGGTCATTATTCATATTCTCTCATCAGTAGTGTTGAGCTTGGGAGGTCATTATTCTTAGTCTCTCATCAGTAGTGTTGTGCTTGGGAGGTCATTATTTCATAGTCTCTCATCATTAGTGTTGTGCATGGGAGGTCATTAATCTTAGTCTCTCATCAGTAGTGTTGTGCATGGGAAGTCATTATTCTTAGTCTCTCATCAGTAATTTTCTGCATAGGAGGTCATTATTCTTAGTCTCTCATCAGTGGTGTTGTGCATGGGAGGTCATTATTCATATTCTCTCATCAGTAGTGTTGTGCTTGGGAGGTCATCATTCCAAGTCTCACATCAGTAGTGTTGTGCTTGGGAGGTAATTATTCTTAGTCTCTCATCAGTAGTGTTGTGCTAGGGAGGTGTGTTGCGCATGGCAAGTCATTATTCACAGTCTCGCATAAATTGTGTTGTGCTTGGGAGGTCATTATTCTTAGTCTCTCATCAGTAGTGTTTTGCATGGGAGGTCATTATTCTTAGTCTCTCATCAGTGGTGTTGTGCATGGGAGGTCATTATTCTTAGTCTCTCATCAGTAGTGTTGTGCTTGGGAGGTCATTAATCATAGTCTCTCATCAGCAGTGTTGTGCTTGGGAGGTCATTATTCTTAGTCTCTCATGAGTAGTTTTGTGCTTGGTAGGTCATTATTCTTAGTCTGTCATCAGTAGTGTTGTGCTTGGGAGGTCATTATTCTTGGTCGCTCATCAGTTGTGTCGTGTTTGGGAGGTCATTATTCTTAGTCTCTCATGAGTAGTGTTGTTCCTGGGAAGTCATTATTCTTAGTCTCTCATCAGTAGTGTTGTGCATGGGAGGTCATTATTCCTAGTCTCTCATCAGTAGTGGCGTGCATGGGAGTTCATTATTCTTAGTCTCTCATGAGTGGTGTTGTACATGGGAGGTCATTATTCTTAGTGTCTCATCAGTAGTGTTTTGCATGGGAGGTCTTCATTCTAAGTCTCTCATCAGTAGTGTTGTGCTTGGGAGGTCATTATTCATGTTGCGCTGGATACCCTGGTGCACGCGCGCTGGTCTCGACACAAGCGACATTGCGGCTTTGATTCATGACTACGGACTAACATTATTTTTTCGTATTATGAAAACTCAAAATTGAACGGAGGTAATAAAATTGAACGGAGAGAACAAGATTGAACGGAGATAACAAAATTAAAAGGATAGAACAAAATTGAACGGAGATAACACAATTAAACGGAGATAATGTATATCAAACTGTTTGCAACTTTTTGGTAAAAAAAACGGTAAAGCAGAGCTATTCTCACACATAGACAAGGTTTAGCGTGTCATTCTTCTAAGCTGCACACTCGATGGTCATTTTGAAGGAAAACCGTCTGTGATAACGAACTGAAAGTCGTTTCATTTAGAAGGAGCTTCGTTTCAATTCATATCTCATATACAAACAAAGTTGTAACAATTTTAAAATGCATACATTTCTGTCGTCCATCATGTATTTAGCATCATCTGCAGTGCATCAACATGTGGGATTAGCTTGTGCAGGCCGTTGGCAGAGCTAATCGAGTTCACGCAGCAGCCGTCAATGTGACGCTGAACACGGCCATGATCGAGTTAATACAGCAACCGTCAATGTGACGCCCAGCATGGCTATGATCGAGTTAACACAGCAACCGTCAATGTGACGCCCAGCACGGCCATGATCGAGTTAATACAGCAACCGTCAATGTGACGCCCAGCACGGCCATGCTCGAGTTAATACAGCAACCGTCAATGTGACACCCAACACAGCAATGGGATCGCCGATCGTTTAGACTGCCTAGTTTACATTTAATTGGAGGGGCGAGAGGAAGCCTCCCTGCCTCATCCCATTATAGTTGTTCAAAACGGGTTTGATATTCAGCTTTACCATTGCACTACACACGTTCTTGCTCCCAGTAGCAAAACCCAAGTAGCACAACAAGGTTATTTGACGCCTTCCTTTCTCAAACCTGTTTTCTGCACACTGTCCATTGATAGACACGATCAAATGTATTGAACATGATTGTTTTGTTTATGTTAAGTCATTGACTAGCCAGTTAACCATGTTAACGAAGCTGCAAGGAATTGCAAAATATGTTGGTGTGCAAACCATGCGATGTTGAAACAATCGACTGTCACCAGAGGGCAAGCAGTAGCACAATGGATACGATCGAGGGCAACACAAGGACGCCAAGTACCACTTTATTGATAAGGGAGCAACACATGGACGCCCAGGACCACCATATTGATATGGGAGCAACACAAGGACGCCCAGTACCACCATATTGTTAAGGGAGCAACACATGGACGCCCAGTACCACCATATTGTTAAGGGAGCAACACAAGGACGCCAAGTACCACCATATTTTTAAGGGAGCAACACATGGACGCCCAGTACCACCATATTGTTAAGGGAGCAATACATGGACGCCCAGTACCACCATATTGGTATGGGAGCAACACATGGACGCCCAGTACCACCATCTTGTTAAGGGAGCAACACAAGGACGCCAAGTACCACCATATTGTTAAGGGAGCAACACAAGTACGCCAAGTACCACCATATTGTTAAGGGAGCAACGCATGGACGCCAAGTACCACCATATTGTTAAGGGAGCAACACATGGACGCCCAGTACCACCATATTGGTATGGGAGCAACACATGGACGCCCAGTACCACCATCTTGTTAAGGGAGCAACACAAGGACGCCAAGTACCACCATATTGTTAAGGGAGCAACACATGGACGCCAAGTACCACCATATTGGTATGGGAGCAACACATGGACGCCCAGTACCACCATCTTGTTAAGGGAGCAACACAAGGACGCCAAGTACCACCATCTTGTTAAGGGAGCAACACAAGGACGCCAAGTACCACCATATTGTTAAGGTGAATGAGTTTTTTCCTTAGCTTGCAGCCTCTCTAAATTAACGACTGTTCAATCAGGGTCTGATGTGAGAAGAATTGTTTCAAATAAGCACTATTAAAATGGAAAGCAAATAATTTCTAGACGAAAACATTGTTTCAATTAGATCGACAATGGTACCTTTATCAGTTTTTGCTTACTTTTCCAAATAGGTGGTAAATGTTCAACTCGGAGAAATAGCTGTTTGCGTGCCATAGCTGTTTCACAAGACAGAACAATTTCTGTACCTCAAAATTTACTTCTTCGATTGGTTTCTACGTTACAACGTGACTAAGCCGTTTCTTTAACAAGAACGTTTTGCGAGGGACCCCGGAGGCGGCAGATAACCGTCGACCTTAGTCGTAGTTATGAAGCTGCTGGACTTGCCGATAACGCCGGTCGTCTAAATAATGGAAACTTAAAAAAGGTCACGGCCGCGAAGAGATTGATGCTGCTTATTTGGTTTTGTTCTCTGCCGCATTGACAGCCCTGCCAGGTCCTGAAGTGCTAGGCAAGGGGCTCGTCTCAACCATGTCTTTGCAGGTGCAATTCCAACAAATGTTTTTCCTTATAGAGAAAGGGAAGACTGTAACGCCGTCAGGCCGCGTTCAGTCGCCTCGATCGATACCGGGCTCACGGATCGTACCAAGGCCAACTTCCCGTAGTGCTGGATTAATTATGTTTTTCTGAACCAAATGTCTGGGATGACGACCTCCGCTATAAAAGCACGAGAGCGCGTGAGAGCCTGATTCACCCATACGCACCTGTGCACCAACTCTGAGCGCGAGAGCAATTCGAAGCGGCAGGGTCCAATGAAGCACCATGAACTCTGAGCGCAAGAGCAATTCGAAGCGGCAGGGTCCAATAAAGCACCATGAACTCTGAGCGCAAGAGCAATTCGAAGCGGCAGGGTCCAATAAAGCACCATGAACTCTGAGCGCAAGAGCAATTCGAAGCGGCAGGGTCCAATAAAGCACCATGAACTCTGAGCGCAAGAGCAATTCGAAGCGGCAGGGTCCAATAAAGCACCATGAACTCTGAGCGCAAGAGCAATTCGAAGCGGCAGGGTCCAATAAAGCACCATGAACTCTGAGCGCAAGAGCAATTCGAAGCGGCAGGGTCCAATAAAGCACCATGAACTCTGAGCGCAAGAGCAATTCGAAGCGGCAGGGTCCAATAAAGCACCATGAACTCTGAGCGCAAGAGCAATTCGAAGCGGCAGGGTCCAATAAAGCACCATGAACTCTGAGCGCAAGAGCAATTCGAAGCGGCAGGGTCCAATAAAGCACCATGAACTCTGAGCGCAAGAGCAATTCGAAGCGGCAGGGTCCAATAAAGCACCATGAAGGGCAACAACAATCACAGATACTCGAGGACAGCTATCGTTACAGGAATCAGCCGGGAGACGAGTCATAGTTCTGGGATCTTGTACCTTGAGTAACTGACCGTCCAATGTTACCCTTACTCCTTCCAGGTCTCAATTCTTCTGAAAATGGCAACTGTCACCCTCTGGTGATGAGATCGCTTCCTCACCATCCCCAGGTTTCATTGTCTGTACTGTTTTCGGAAGTTCTTTAGTTTGCGCCAAAACGTAAACGTTTGACAGAATGGCTTCACCAAGGAGCCGGCAGAGTGCAGAGATGAGATGAATCTGGGCCTGTCTAAATCCTGTGCCTTGCAAATGCCCAAGCCCCCAGAGTTGACTGAAGGAGTAGCTTGTTTCCATGAAAAATCGGAAAATGGAATGCTAGTCATTGTTGAGGAAGCTTCTAGGACTGATTCGTCGAATCAATCATTGCTATTAACGCTTCTGTACGTGTGAGCAGCAGGCAACAGGTATTGGATGTTTAGGAATAGCGAAGCAGTTTTGTTCAGTTGGGTGAGAGGTTGGTGTAGCTCAGTTAGGGTGAGAGGTTGGTGTGGCTCAGTTAGGGTGAGAGGTTGGTGTGGCTCAGTTAGGGTGAGAGGTTGGTGGGGCTCAGTTAAGATGAGAAGTTGGTGTGGCTCAGTTAGGGTGAGGGGTTGGTGTGGCTCAGTTGGGTGAGAGGTTGGTGGGGCTCAGTTAGGGTGAGAGGTTGGTGTGGCTCAGTTTGGGTGAGAGGTTGGTGGGGCTCCGTTAGGGTGAGAGGTTGGTGTGGCTCAGTCAGGGTGAGAGGTTAAAGTGGCTCAGTTAGGGTGAGAGGTTGGTGGGGCTCAGTTAGGGTGAGGGGTTAGTGTGGCTCAGTTAGGGTGAGAGTTTGGTGTGGCTCAGTTAGGGTGAGAGGTTGGTGTAGTTCAGTTAGGGTGAGAGGTTGGTATGGTTCAGTTAAGGTGAGAGATTGGTGAGGCTCAGTTAGGGTGAGAGGTTGGTGTGGCTCAGTTGGGTGAGAGGATGGTGTGGCTCAGTTAAGGTGAGAGGTTAGTGTGGCTCAGTTAGGGTGAGAGG
>SDVV010031198.1:0-11580 GCA_016164225.1 Gammarus roeselii
CCAAAGGGTCTCAAGGGTGTCCCAAAGGGCCCCAGAAAGATCCAAGTGGACCACCCCAAATCCACCTTGTCTCCCAAGTCCCCCGGGTTCCCGAAACCGCGGGTCCCCGAGTCCCGCGGATCACACGAGTACCTCCACCAAAGCAAAATTTATCACCATGAAAAAAGGGCAGAGAAGAAGAATAGAGCCCAAGCAAGAAGAAATACTAAAATAAAGAGTTAATGATCTATAGAATGAATAATCATCCATCCACCCCGATTAAAGTTATTAAGGTGAACCAGTGTAACAGATGAAACATTTTTCTATATATGTTCACGTAAACATTTAAATGATCTTTAAACTTACAGAGAATTGCAATTTCTTGGAGTCTACGACTTTCTAGGTGTGAATGTCTGGATTTAAACATATTCAAGTAGCTATATGATTGACTATAGAGAAACATTCCAAATTTAGGCTACATTTTCCAGTTGAGTAGACTCACCCTTTCTAAGGGTATTCAACTGGAAAATTCCTTACCGCATAGGAAACAATTTCAGTTGTGTACTCATCAAAGCCAGTAACAATGAGCAGGTTGGTCCATGTGGTATCCTCTATAATACCAGCATCATACAGTTAGTGGCCATTTGTCACTTGCTTGCTATATGAAGCTGGGGGACTGGCTCCATTTATTTTAGTAAAAATGTACTACAAGAAAACCATGGAGGCATCTGATGCATCAAAGATCATTAGGCGCGAATTTTTTTTTGGCACTTGATGTTTTTGTCTTTATTAATGTATTGATCCTTTTTATTATTTATGACTTTATTATTCAATCTCTTCGGCCTTTCGTTATTTAATGGTTGAATTTTTTAATTATGTTATTATTTATTTACTGTTTTGATGCTTCAGTTATTTCATTGTTCAAATTTTATAATTGTTCAGTGGTTGAACTATTTCATTTTATTTTTTTATCATGTCTTTCTTGGTCGTTATTTGTTATTTCTGTGTTTCAATATTTTTATAATTACCACATTAGATAATTGAATGAAATTATTTAATTAAAAGACGTGAAATACGTTTTTGAACGCATCAAATTTGAATTAGGCTGCTAAATGTTTACATATTTATTTATTAATTTCTCTGTCCACAGATCAACTCGTCTGCCTATGTATTTATGTATATCTATGTATGTAAGAAGTATCTAGTTATTTACTTTTTCCTTTATGTACAATTCAGTGGAGGCTGACACCACCCTCTGCTGAATTGTGCCAGGAAAGGTACAGTTATCATACCCCAGAGAAAGCTGCAGAATAAGTTTGTATGCAGAACCTACTTCTGGTGTATGATAAGGGTCGCTATACCCGGTGATAAATTCTTTTATAGCTAACGTCAGATCAGCCCCTTTCATCTCCGGCAACTGTCATATCAGCCACAAGTTGTTCCGACTACCTACCTACAGGACCCTTTTTTAACAGCAAACATTCATAGCATTCCTCAGTCGTACCAGCCGCTGTCATATCCGCCACTGGCATATCAGCCACGAGTTGTTCCGCCAACCGAACTAAGGTACCATTTTATTGGTTATCACTTTAATGAAACTTTTCCTCACGACCTAACCTAACTTGGGAGTACGTGTTTCTAACCTGCTGGGCAAATGTACGTATTTCTAACCCGCTGGGCAAACGTACGTATTTTTCTAGGGTACTTGATGCTGTTTTTACAACGGTTATGACAGTTTATTGAAGTTTCAATAAAGTGATACGCAGTAAAATGGTACGACACGTGGCTGATATAACAGTGGCGGATATGACAAGGGCTTCTCTAAGTGAATGATGCTATAATTGTGGCGCAAATGCGTTTGAGCCGAAACATTGTTTAGCGCGAAAGCACGTGTGCTGAAAGATTTTTAGCGGTAATGCTAGTGTCCGGCGATGACAGTGAGCTGAAGTGAAGTGGCGATAGTGCGCGTGTGCGAAAATAATTTTAGCGCTGACGCTGGGCTTCCATATGATAATGCTGCTGAAACTTATCTGCTTCATTACTGTTAACATTTTTCTACAATATAATTGGGTTTATGCAAAGCCAACTTATTGAAAACTATAACATTGCTGGTAGTTGCGACCTCATTTAATGGTAATAATCAAAATCCAAGGTTTTGATATGATTACTAAGAAATGTTGAATGGTAATTCATTCATCTGAGTGCTTATTACTATTAGGTACTTGGAAAATGACACTTTGGAGTTATTTTTTAGTTGCTACACAAAATACATTTAGGAGGCCAGCGTTCGCGCTAAAATTATTTCCGCACACGCGCACTATAGCCACTTCACTTCAGCTCACTGTCATCGCCGGACACTAGCATAACCGTTAAAAATATTTCAACACACGTGCTTACGAGCTAAACAATGTTTCGGACAACGCGCATTTGAGCCAGAATTATATCATCCTTCCCTCAGAGCAGCCACTGTCATATCTGCCACTGTCATATCAGCCATGGGTCGTTCCAATTTACTGGTTATTACTTCAATGAAACGTCAATAAACTGTCATAACTGCTGAAAAATGGCATTACGTACCATAGAAAAATACGTACGTTGGCTCCGAGAGTTAGGAGTACGTACCTCTGCCCCGCGGGTTAGAAACACGTACCCCTAGGTTAGGTTAGGCTGGGAGGAAAAGTTTAATTAAAGTGATAACCTGTAAAATGGTACCTTAGTTCGGTTGGCGGAATAACTCGTGACTGATATGCCATGGCGGACAGGACAGTGGCTGGTCTGACTGAGGAATGCTATTAATGTTCGCTGTTAAAGAAATGGTACCGTAAGTTGGTAGTTAGAACAACTACCACCAATGTTATGGTTCATTTTCATATTGTTGAACTTATGTTATTAGGTCTAAACTATTTAAAATTCTTTTAGAGTAAATGTATTGAAATTTATTTGTATTTCCAATTGACCATAGTTATTGAACTATTATAATTAAATAATTAGTATTAAATTATTCGAATTATCAATTTGTGTCAAACTAATATTACTATTTAATTGTTATACTAGTATTAATCAATTATTATATGAATATTAACATATTTGCATACATTATCATTTTATTAATGTTATGTTATTTCATTTATGTTACCATTGTTATTTTATTATGCTGTTTTCATTTTATTATTGTTATTATCTGATCGAAATGATGTTTATAGCATTCACTGATTATTAAGTTATAGTTGTAACAAAATTATTGCAAATAAATAAAAAGCCTCAGTGTCTAACTAATTCAATATAAGGTCGAAATTTTCGGACAAGACTATGCCCTTCATTAGCGACAAATAATTAGCTATAAATTGGCACGGGAGTATAAAACGTACATTCATGTACGTTGTATCAGTGATAAAACGTACAGGAATGTACAGTGGAAAGCGAAAATCGTTTATGATTTAAACTAAGTGACATCTCCAATGTCCATTTCCGCTCTAAATTTGAGTTCATCGGAAATTTTATTAATATTCCCCAATAAGAGGTTTTGTCCACACATAGTACCGTAAGAAATTCCCATACGAAATTAAATTCCACGTGAAAAAAGTCAAATTTGTTTTTCCGGTTCTAGATTAACCATAAAGGAATTTTTGCTCGCTACAGCACGTTTCATCACTTCCTCGTCAATCAATAACTGCTTCGTTTGTATTTGTCGCTGATGAGGGACATAGAATTGTTTGAACATTTCAACCTTCTAATAAATTAGTTGGACATTGTGGCTTTTTACTCCTATTTATTTGATATTTTCTTAAGATTAGGGCTATTTATCATATTTAACAAAATTATTATTTTATATTCCTAGTATCAAATGTTTATTGTAATATTCCTATTGTTATTGTTCATTCATAAATGTATTATATTACGTAGATTTTTTCTTTACTATTATTTTACATAAATTTAATTCATCAATTATTACATTATTATTATTATTCTATCATGACTATTCTATCATTATGATCCTATCCAATTATCATTTTCCTATGAATACTATTTCATCATGACTAGTTCATTATTATTATTTAATTATAATTATTTCATTATCCCTATTGTATTACTTCTATTACATTATTGCTATTATAATGTTGCTATTATACTGTTGCTATTAATTATTATAATTTTAAAGTTATATTGTATCTATTATATTTGCCTAGTTGGTAATTTTTATTATATACCTTTCAATATTTAGCTGCATTTAAATCAGATCGATCGACTCTGACTACATAACTTTTGAAAACCCGGGACCATCTACCTCGTCTCCGATGAACACTTCTTCTGCCACCTGCCTGCAGCGCTGTCAAAGTATAAGCACTAGGGTTCCTCCCTGATTGGATATGGAGGAAATGATGGACACACAAAATATATTCCGTTTTATAACTGGGCCTTCTGATGAGGGCGAGTCTTCCTTCACTTTTCCGCAGGAGCCTATGACCTCGTAGAATTCATGCGTTATACTTGTACCTCAATTTAAATCAAATAAACCGCTGAATGCTCAATCAATCACGTTCGTACGCATTCCAGTTATAATATAAGCAGCCGCAATGGCCCTATAATCATTACAGGAATTGATTCTGTACGATGTATTCTGAGAAGCAGCTTGGAAAAGTAACTGCAAGCTAAGTAATCTGTCGTAAAATGTAGTTAGGTCCCCGATAAAGATACTCGGTTTAAAATGTAATTCCAGCTTCAAAGCTTAGCTACAAAAGTAGCCCCAAGTTACATTAGATGACTTCAACATAAGCTGTTGGTTGGAATTCCCTTGTTTGATGGTTAGCTCCTAGTTCTAGTACAACCTCGAGTTTATTACGTCCGCAAACTTTTGCCAACCTGCTGCGCTGAGGTGCATACAATCTCGCACGAAAAGCTCCCTCTTGTTTTCGAAGGAGTCCAAGGGGTTACCTAATCGAATGTCGAATGCTTTGCAAGTACTGCGAGCTTGCGACCCTTCTTTCTGTTCAGGGCGATGGCTTTGCCAAAGGCTTAGAGTGGAATCTTACTAGAGATTTAAATGCTACAAAAGTTTGCTATCCATTGCCTGCCAACTGCATTATTACAATCCTACTGTACAACTTTATGAGTGATATAAATGTTCGTTCGTAAATCCTGGATTCAGAAATTGATGGAGTTGTTAGGGTTGTACAACTCCAAGCGACAATTGAAGACTATCCTCTACTTGGCAGACCTCACTGAACGATGACCTATTTCTGATGCGACTCACAATGTAGTCGAATGGTGCAATAAATAAAATTGAAACCTCTAAAAAATACCAGAAACAATATCCACATTGACCTTCTGATAACCTTTTGTTTAAATGACGCTTGTGTTAAAGTGTCTGTGCGTCGATTCGCTCTGCCTGTTATTAAAGGACGACCCCACTCATGAATCTAGAGTAGTAGTAGTGGCTGAACGCGAAGTTAATGCAGACTCCCCCGTAGGGTTGAATCTAGAATTCCCATCAATTGATAAATTAAGAACACTAATGCGATCCTACGCACAAAAGACCTCCAGCCTTACCATAAAAGTTGTATTTATCGTAATACCTAGACGTTGCTGAAAGGAAGCAAGGTTAATCCGCCGATCCGGCGACTACCGAAAAGGCATGAGTGTGAACTCCTTCTCTTACAACCATCTCCTCTCACCTCCTCCCTCCGTATTGGTCCTGGTAGTGAAGGATCGTCGATCATAGAGGCTTCTGAGCGCTGAGCCAACAGCCATCGTCAACAGATTACGAGACGATCTTGGAGCGCTAAGATTTTTGTGTATGAGGCAAAAAGTGATGGAGTTGGCAGGATAACCAGACTGGAAATAACGGGAAAACAATGACGTCATATGTAGCAGTGGAGATTATTTAGCTTATGGCAGCACGCATTTGTCTAACAATACATTATTCTATAGTGAATGTTTAGTGACAACGAACTACTCGATGTAGCATATTGATTGTAAATGTTTTTGACTTATTACAGTGTTAATAGGATACATTGCGTTATAAATAGACGACAGTAATAATATATCCCACTAGAAAAGTTAGGGAGCGAAAAATTAGTTTTTTCACTCATTTTGTCAATATTTGCAAATTCTATCACTGATGCATGCGTTGCTGCCAGGAGTCATTAGTTGGTGTAGTTTATTGTCTCCACTTATAATAAGGAGCGAACAAATTTTTGTGACATGTTTTGGTTGTTAACCTAAGCATTCTATTAGATTTTCGAGTGGAAAAGTAACAGGACAAACTTTTGCTCCTGGAGGGATAACCATAGCTTCCATTACACTTTTATTGACGCCATTGCTGTTTACTATTTTTCCCTTTAATTTCGTACTTCAGCAATAATTTTGTAAATAAAAATAAATGTTACAACTATTAATTAATCACTAAAAAAACATTAATATTAATTTTTCCGAGGCAGTGGCGTCGGAGTGACTATAGTTTGCTTAGCTTGATGACTCGAGTTAAATCCTTTACTTGAGTTCTTGTAGCGATTCAAGTCAGTTTGTTAGTTGGCATCCCCAGCGACACTATTAAATTAAAGTAATTCCAACCAGCTCCTACCCACAGCCAAGATGCAAATCAGTCGAAACTCTCACCATGAGTAACGGAATCTATGATACTGGAGAATAATAGGAATATGAAAACATTTATACTATACTGCTCCTCGTGTGAGCAGAAGCCAGTCGCCTGCCGTTCACTTCAGTAGCTCTTCTCACAATTTCCCTGCTGCCAGAGCCCTCGAACGCCGGAGCCTGTTTACTTGGCCGCCGAAAAACTGCCCCGTCAGCAACTACATGGCAGGCGAGCGTCGAACGAACGTCGAGGGGCTTAGCAAGATAGAACTCCGTCTCCCCTCTCTCACGTGAGTGACAGCGGGTGGATATAGCTCTGTCTTCTCTCCTATTGGGGAGTGACAAAGGAGGGACAGTGCTCTGTTCCCTCTACGGCTGGAATGGGAAAAAAGGAAAAAAGCGCGATCTTCTACTGGAGAGTGACAAAGGAGGTAGAGCTGTCTCCTCTCCTTCTGGAGAGTTACTCAGAATTACTTCTAGAGAGGGAGTGACACAAGAGGAATAGAAATCTGCCTTCGTTCTTTCTGGATTATGACGCAGGAAGAATAGAGCTCCGTCTCCTCGCCTTCTAGAGAGTGACACTGAAAAGAAAAGCTGTCTCCACTACTTCTGGCGAGTGACGCAGAACGGATAGAGCTCTGTCTCCTGTCCGTCTAAAGAGCATAACAGACGGAATAGAGATTTGTCTTCTCCGTTTGCGGAGAGGGAGCTGATAGGATACAGGTCGGTGTACTCCCTTTCCAGCAAGGAACTTGTGAAATAAAGCTCTGTCTCCTCGTCTTGCCAAAGGGACAGAAGAGGGATGGAGTTCTGTCTTATTTTCTTAGGCAGAAGGACTCCTTCTAGTGAGTGACACAGAGAGATAGAGCTCAGTCACCTCACCTTCTGGAGAGTGACAGAGGAGGAATAGAGCTTTGTCCCTTCCTCTTACGGGAGACCGTGATAGAGCTGAGTCATGCAGCATATCTTATTCCCAAACCGACATCCGTACATCAATACCTACAACAACAATGCCAGCGTTCCTGGAATCCACATCATCCAATCGCTCCTCAAAATATTAGGCGCTCCTGTTTCGTATAGCACCACTCGCCATTAGCATCCAACTGTATATGTTCCCCAACCTGATCCTTCCCAGACTACCCCTTCCTCAAGAACATATTTTTGCACTTCTTGAATTTCTCGCACAACTGCACACCTCACCTTGCATCTGCGTCATTCTTTGCTTTCCCCTCGACATTCTTCACCTTCTTTCACTTCCCTCTGTTGATGTCATAGATAACCAAAGACCTCGTCTAAAACCTTACCGATATTTTGACTCCCTCATTCCACCACTTGCAACCCTTCATCCCACACCCAACTACAAGCTGCACTCCACACAAATACCTAGCACACATCAATACCGCACCTGTGAACGCCTGCCATTCTTCCGCATCATTCCTCAGGCCATGCCCTCTCGCGTTGTCATGTTCTTTCTTTGAACCTTGATGGAATGTTTCTTCTTTACTTGCGGCCTTCCATTCACTGTCTTCACTACCATTCTTCCTCATCCCACATTTATTTTCCCCATCCTGCTCTGATTCTCTCCCAATCCACCTTCTACCCTGAGAAATGGTCAGAAATTCTGTCAGCCTCCCCTCTCCTGTTCCTACGTTTCCACGGAACAGTGGAAACGAAGGAACAGGACTTCGCTCTGCTGAATTGCTTGACATTAAAGCAACACTAGATGTCGGCAGGTACCCAATGGACCCTGTGTGATCTCATGGGTCCCGTTTAAACTCATGGGTCTCGTGTGAACTCGTGTGTCATGTATCCACTCACGGGACTATGTGAACTCATCGGTATGGTGTGAACTCATTGTTCTATGTGAACTCATGGACCTTGTTTGCACATCTGTTCAGTGTACATTACTTGATCGATACTCTGTTGAGTTGTTAGATGGTAATGCAGCTGTAGAGGAAGGCAGGAACGTCATGAACCCTATGTGTACATTGCCTGCCAGAGGAAACAGGGGTCGATGTTCTGTTGAGTTGTTATAAAGTAATGCAGCAGTTGGTTTAGGCAAGAATGTCATGTTCTCAGTATGTACATTGCAGATGAACTTGACCTGAGGCTCCGTTACGCTTTATAAATGTGTTGCAGCGATATGAGATTCCTCGAACTCATGGATATATTTTTGGGCACAGTAAATGATACATATCAGTCGAAAA
Organism: Gammarus roeselii; assembly: GCA_016164225.1. Lineage (NCBI taxonomy): Eukaryota > Metazoa > Arthropoda > Malacostraca > Amphipoda > Gammaridae > Gammarus > Gammarus roeselii. Next base: position 8,778 of record SDVV010031198.1, read on the forward strand.
TCTGAACATGATAAGAACAATCTACGTTACTGGAATTTCATATAAATATGGCAACTTTTATGCTTAATGCGTCTTGTGTGAACAGGTGCTAGCCTCCTGCAGCCCCCTCAGCTGCTCTTTCATAATTTAGCAGCTGCCAGAGTGGCTCGCGTCATAGCCTGTTTGCTTGACCGATAAAACGTCAGTCGGTTGAATGAGATAGATCTTTTGCTCCCCTCCTTTTTGTGAGTGACATAGGAATGGTTGTGCTCAGTCTCCTCTCCTTCTGGATAGTGACACAGGAGGGAAAAAGCTTTATCTCCTCTCCTTTTGTAGTAGAACACAACAGCTAAAAAAAGTTACAAGGAATGAATGATTCAAACTGACAATTCTTCTCATAATTTAAATTTACTTTAAAATTGATTCTCCGGAGTCCTCTTGAGGATGCTCACCGTGTGTAACCTCTTGCCTGTCACCCAAGTCTCCAAGCTGCTTGTGTGTTTAAGAGCAGTCCGGGGTTCTATAACCTTCTCGGAATCTGTTTCCCTCCCCACCCTATTGCTACGAGGGTATGGAACCGGTGTGACGAAAGGCTCTAGCTTTAGCTGTCCCTGCCCTACCGGGACCGGTGTATTAGAGCAGGCGCTCTCATGTCACACTGTACTGGCGCTTGGTTTGCCTATCTCACCGCAGACAGGTGACCTCCTTCTCTCATGTTGGCAAAAAAAACGACCAATCTAAGTTTTATCAGAGCAAATACACTAGTGTTATGATCTGAGTTTGTTATGTAGACAGAGAATTGGTGCGTGCACAGGGTAAGCCCTGTTCTACTCCGCTTTGTAACCCTTGATCTTCTCCCACTCCACTAGATGGGGTTCATCAAGACTGGTAGACTGTTGCAGTGGTTGGAGGGATTGACTCTCTGCTGAATTGTTTCGAAGTTAATGCAGCAGTAGGGGTAGGCAGGACCGTCATGAACCCTGTGTTTTCTTTGCCTAACACGGGAACAGGACGCGATGCCCTGCTGAATTGTATAGAAGATAATGCAACACATAAGGTTAGGCAGGAACGACATAAACCCTGTGTACACATTGCCTGACAGAAGAGCAGGACTCGAGGCTCTGATGCGTTGATAGTAGGCGATGCAGCAGCAGGGCTAGGTATGGACGTCATGAACACTGTGTGTACTTTGCCTGACAGAAGAACAGGGTTCGATGTTCTGCTGAGTTGTTGGAAGGTTATGCAGCGGTATGGGTTGTCAGGTACTTCACGAGCCACGTGTGCATTGCTTGGCAGGGAAACAAGGCTTATGCCTCTGTTGAGTTGTTAGAAGGATATGCAACAGTGTGATTGGCAACAACGTCGTCAACCCTGTTTGCTCATTTCCTGACAGGTGAACAGGGTTCAATGTTCTGCTGAGTTGATAGAAGTTTACAAAGCAATAGGCTTGGGCAAGTTCTTCACGAGCTTTGGATGTTTATTGCCTAGCAGGTAAACATAACTTGATGCCCTCCTGAGTTTTTATTAAAATGTAGCGCAGCGGTTAGAGTACACGGAGATGAATGATTTTTTTTTACAACAAAGTTCCTTTCGTCAGACAGATGCCGGATAAATTTCTTATGACATTCTTTGCTGTGTAAACAGAATTGTTGCAGTGACTATAGGAGTTAATTTCCTCTGCAATAGATTTGAGGAGACAAAATTCCTTCTCTCAAATGAATTTGTCTAAAATTTGCAAATTTTTTGTTGGCAGAATAAATAATGTATTGAAATTGCACCCTATCCGTTCTCTTAAGTTGGTAATAATGGATAGATGATCTTTTGAAAGAAATAGTTTACGTATTGTTGCATATTCCGGAGTAATTAAACTCTTAGATCCTCAAAACAAAATAACTTAAAAATATTTACCAGACATGAATCGTCATCTGGAACAAACTACTACTGCATGACCTGAACGATGATGAGGTTATAGCGCTCAATTTATTACAAGGGCACAGACTCCAATGTTGGCCACTCATCGACACTTTTCCGAAGACTTAGTTAAAATGTATATTGAAAATAATTGATAAATACCCTCTGCAATGTATACTACGTATACTTAGGAGGGAATTAATGCCTCACTGTCGAGGGATTGAAGCGTTGTTAAAATGATGATGCCGCAATTTGGAACAAACACTTGAGTTATATGCTTATGATAAAACACCCGCGTCAAGATATGGATATAATTTATTGTAGGGCGGATCATGGGAGAGACAACTGTGAGTGGGGAAATACAGGCATACGATTAATCAATAGATGAGGTTAGCACTAGAGGGTAGGGGAGTTGTGTACAGGGAGTTGTTTCTGAGATAGGAAACAAGTACGTGGTATATTTGCTATCAATCCCTATGAAGATAGAGTTGAGAAAAAAGTTATTAAATGAGCATAAGTGGAAACACATAAGGAAATGTACACAAACAAGGCATTGAATGCTCAATATTAGTGACGAATCCGAATACATATCTCCAAAAAAAAAACAGGGAAGGAAAATAAGCATGAAAATGTTAAAATGCGTCAAAGCTGTACGGTAAGAATATGATTATAAATGAATCTAATAAAAAAAGAGAAACAACTAAAATCAGGATGATCGGAGTCAGTAAATTCGAACGTTGAAGGGATACTGATGTCAGGTGGCGCAGATAAATACAATAAAATGTGAACACAACATTTACTTAAAAGCTAAATATCAGCGAACAGCGACGGAGATATTGAAACAATGGTGATTATGCTATTGTTTTTGAATCTAGATCTATATATATCTATATATATATACTTATATATATAT
>SDVV010031199.1:0-11580 GCA_016164225.1 Gammarus roeselii
TACTAAAGATTGGTAAAAACTACAGAGACATGTGGATAGATTTCATAAGAATAAAGGTTAAATCAATGAAAAACTACCTAACATAAGTATTAAAACAGGGGAACAAAATCCTTGGTTAGATTAGGTTAGGATGAGTTAGGTTGACGGCCATCATCACAAACCTTTAGTGAAAAATGCTATATTGGATACTGTGAACGCTCAAATAAGACAGATATTCTGGATTGGAACGCAATCGCATAACAAAGCCTGAATTAGTCAAAAACTTCTAGGCGTACAACTGCCAACGTATTACAAACCTTTATATAAGTAATACTTGCGGGAATGGGCATCTAGTACAGACATACGAGCTGATAACATAATTGAGATGTACATTAAATTATTGGATTTTTTTTAACACCAACTCTACACAAATCCGGTAGATTAGCTCTCCAAGACGACATGGAAACGGACCCAAATCCAATGTCGAGAGGTGAAACATAATAATATTTTTGATCATTACATCCAATTAAGCGAATTTTATACCCAACATTCCATAAAAATTAGTTGGAACGCAATCGCATAACAAAGCCTGAATTAGTCAAAAATTTCTAGGCGTACAACTGCCAACGTATCACAAACCTTTATATAAGTAATACTTGCGGGAATGGGCATCTAATACTGACATACGAGCTGATAACATAATTGAGATGTACATTAAATTATTGGATTTTTTTTAACACCAACTCTACACAAATCCGGTAGATTAGCTCTCCAAAACGACATGGAAACGGACCCAAATCCAATGTCGAGAGGTGAAACATAATAATATTTTTGATCATTACATCCAATTAAACGTATTTTATATCCAACATTCCATAAAAATTAGGCGAATTTATATCAAATACAGATATATTCTTCTGATAGCATACAAAAACCACTATAAAATAGCTAAATAAGATTTTCTACTGTACCCTACTCGACAATGATTAACTATTATATACGGTGTATCCTACCACACCCAGATGATAAATCCTACTCCAATATCCCACGTGATCTGGTTCATGAAAATCATATACTAACATAACAGCCACACCAAAAATATCTGACATTTAACACTGAGTTAATGCGCATAATGTTCTTTTTACTATGATACCTGTTCAAATTTATAACAAATTACAAAACCAATTAAGATATTATGTCTCTAGTAGAATAAATCAAAGTCCACCGTGTCATAACAACGAACTCTACAATGCTTTACTAGGTCATTTCTCAGCAATCAACCACTGATATATAACAAGTTTTAAAAGTTACACCCAGTCATGGTACAATACCTCAGACGTAGCATGCACCTACTTAGTCTATCGTCTCTGAACAACGTCGAGCAAAGTCACATCCTGGACATAACCAAGAATCTATTACAGGTATAGTGCTCTAGAATGGGGTTGACATGAGTCTCAAAGAGTGTGTGGTTATAAAAACCTAGGCTTCTGTTCACTGACGACGTAATTAAATCACTACAACGATCAGCAGCTTGTCGGATAACCTCTCCAACAAACCAATGGAACTTTAGATCGACGTCCACAAGAACTTACAACATCACGTTGAGCTTGGACGAACTCCAAATGACCACCAAATATTGCAAGCCACCTCTACACCAGGACCCCTCTGTCCAGTAAGTCGTCTTCTAAAACGTTACACTATACACTTGCTAGGGTTCCATGACAAAAATTCCACGTAGATGCAGTACGGACTTAAACCTCTTAAACATTCATTCCTATTCTTATCGTGAAAAATCATACAATAACAACAACAACAACTAAAAAAATAGCCAAATAAGATTCTCTACTTTGCTCTAATCAACAATAAAAATTGTAATACACTATGGTATCCAGCATAGTAAATCGGTCTACGTATACAAATAAACGTAAACGCCCATAGAACATACAAAACTAAAAGACACATACTAAAACTCTCGAGTCATAACAAAGCAAGAAGATCAATTCTCTACCACACCCAGAACATACATTAAAGGCATGTAACCAACCAAAAAACTGACGTGAATAAGATATCAGAACATGCGAGCAACATACGCTGAAACCTATAGTAAATGGTGTGGAATACTTTCGATGAAGTATTCCTCTTTGTTGTTGCTCTTGCAAAACACTGTCATAGTGCTTCAACGGTTCAGGTTCTTTCCGCAGACGCTTTAGATTGTTCACCAGCCTTCCTTGGGCTAACCGATAATTGATTGGCAGTGTGGAATGAGCCGTCTTCTATGGCAATCTGGCCACATAGTTGCCCTCTGAAAATCGGATGCTGTTGTTGAATTGCTCTAGTGCTGTTTTAACATACGGGTGTGATTCTTCCGGTGATATCCCTGTTGTGTCCAAACGCCCCAATAGGTCAACATCATTTTTCTGCTTCTTTGTCTGACACTGCTGCCTTTAGTGTAGTTATCACATTGATTTGAGTGTTGTCTTGAAATACCTTTATGGGATCTGACAGTAAGTCTCTTAACTTTGAAGATATTATTGTTATTCCTTCATCCTGTTTTTCAGGAAAAACAAAATCATAGTAAAGATATACTCCAATGAGCATATCAACTAGGTAGTGGACTGTATTTTCAAACTTGTCAGCCAAGTTTCGTCCCTTGGCTTTCAGAAGAGTGGCTAGTTCACTGACTCCACTCATGTTAGGCCGATCAGCCAAAGTGTCGACTTCCATCATTTCCAGGGAGATGTTCTCGTGTGTCGACATTTCTACGGTGACATTCTTTATGTCTTACAGTTCTTCAGTTCCTTTGCTGTTGAAACCGTCAACTGTCAGGGTGGTGCGTCGACATGTAGTGTCATCATTGCTCAAGATTCCTCTTTTGATGAAAGACCTCTGAGCCCTTGGTCGAACAAGGCTCTTACGAGTTTTAAACCATCATTTGTTTTCAAACTGACTAAAGCTGTGGGTACGGCGGTCGCCTCATCACAACCAACTGCTAGCGCATTCACTGTAGTTACACTAGTGGGAGTGTTGCCCACAGAACTGGTAGCTGCTGCAGCTGTAGACTTTGCATTGCTTGACGCTGCCTTGTCATCACTTCGTTGACCTTTGTTTCTTTTGAAGCAGAGTGCACCGTGGTGTCCTGTGATCTTGCAGTTCTCACAGAATGGTGCCTTCTCAGGGCACTCATCAGAACGGTGACCTGACTTTGGGCATTTGAAGCACAATCTCAACTCTGATACCCGAGTTTTTCTCTCTTCATTTGTTTCATACCTTGTACAGCGATAGAGAGAATGATCTTCAGCCCCAAATGTGCATTCAGATGTTCCTACTTGGAAGGATCCCACAGTTGACTGGGGTTCGCGGTTGTTTCCATCAGGTGGTCTGGAATGGTGTCCATTGGAATTGCTCCTTGAACTTCCTTGATAGTTTGGCTTCCGGCCACCGTTTATCTGTGGCTTGAAGTCAGTCTCACAGTTCTAAAGTCTAGTGATCTCAGACCTAAGTGCGTCTCGGAATTCAGCCAAACTCCATGCAGCATCTGGGTCTCTGTCCTACTGCAGGCTCCTTTGATCCTTGATGGTAGTTTGCGCCAGATCCGGGGTGCTGCTATTGAGGAACAGTGCCTGCAGTCATTGAGGTCTACTCCTGCTGTCTTCAGATGGCAAAGGTTTACTTCCCCCTTATGCCTGTTTTCTTGCAGAGATGAAATTAAATTAGAAGGAGCTGGAATCTCATCAAGTGCATCCAGATGTGCCATCCTTATGCGAACCTCGTTCCCATACAGCTTCTTTAGCATTGCAACTGCTAGTGGGCAGGACTCATTTGTTGGAGCAAACCCATCCAGTGTATTTTTTGCAGCGCCTTTTAACTTGCTTTGCAGGTATTGAAACTTTTTAGAAGGTTCCAGTTCATCATTTTCATGGACGGTTCTGAAACTTTGCGAGAATGGGGTGAACATGAGTATGTTCCTGCTGAAGTCTGGCATCTCTAAAGTAGGTAGCTTGACTCTCACACTTCTGAGGAAAGAATTGCTTACTGATGCAGCAGTTTCACTACTTGGTGCTAGCTGCACTTCAATTCTTAATCTACTGACCTTTGCTAGGGTGATATTCAAGGGTTCCAATGACTCATCATTTTCGTCCTCGAGTTGAATTTTTTTTTCTTGAGGAATTTCATTATCCTCATTAAAAACTTCAAGCATTTGCCTATGCAGTGCATGCGCTTCGTCTAAACATGTTCATGCAGTGGTAACATAACACGTCAGCTTGTCCTGATTTTCTGCCTCAATGAATGGAACATGTTCACTACACATTCAAATTTTGTTCTTTATCTTTGTGACTTTGCTTCGCAAATGGGTACACAAAATCACCAGTCGCTGAAGTTCTGCATTCATATTCATTTTGAATTTTAAACCATATAACAATCAACAAAAATTCACGGTGGAAATAATCTTATTCTTCTTTGTTGAGACTTATCTAAAACTCTTTTGCATTAACTTTAGAGGGTGAATTTTTATTTTCTCGAACAGACAGTATTTAATTGTCCACGATCTTATACCTGGTAACTAATTTTCATAGGTAAAAACTCTCAGAAAAAACTAACAAGAATAGACTGGCAACAATAACGACCGATATTTGTCAATCACTCCTGCTGCAGTTCTTGAGAATTGTTCGCCTGAAAATTATCACCTTCCTTCAGTCATAAATCAGTGCAATCCAACTCAAGGACTACTTTGTCCTTTTCAGTAATTTGCAAATTCACTTCTTTGCTATCACGAATCAGTGCAATCCAACTCAATGACTACTTTGTCCTTTCCAGTAAATTTCCAAATTCACTCCTTTGCTACAATGCAACAATGCAATTTTACAAATTGAGGACCACCTTAGTCCTAAAACCTAATTTCGCAGAACAAAATGCAGCTACTTTAACAAAATCTTAAACACTTCAATTTGCTCGAATTATTTTCCAAATAAGGACTTACCTTGTCCCAAATAACCTGCGTCTTCACAAATTGTAACCACAAATTTCACAAAAACCTTATGGACACTCTTGCTTTATTCAAGACAATTTTGCATGCCAAGAACACTTCGCAACTTCTTAGCCTCAGCCGCTCGATATAAATAAAGGAGGTCACTTTCATTTGCTGTGTTAAATATTATACATGGCAAATTTCAAATCGACCATCCTAAGAAGGACATTCTGAAAATCTGAATAATCGCACCAGTGCAAACGCAGTGCGTGCGCCGTATCAAGAACACAGTGTTTATGTGTTTGTGATCGTCAGTGTAAGGGCAGAAATCAGCTGCATGCCTCTTCACTACCCTCCACAGCCATGGCGCGAGGTATCCGCAAGGATCCTGCCTACCTCATTAAGCCCTCATGCCACTAGGCCCACATTCCCAGCCTCACCCCTCCTTCACGGCATTAACTGTCGCAGTAAATGCACATTCCACTCCTAAATCCCACTTCTTCTGTTCATCGTGTTGCCAACCAAGGATACAGACACTTCTGTTTATTGCCAGAACAGGTTACAGACTCCTTCTGTGCGTGCTTGAGGAGAGGTTGTGTTGTAAGGTGCTCCAGGAAAATAAGGATAGGGCAACGGGGATTCACTGAGGATGCTTCCCCTCTCACATCAAGAATTCTTACGAGAGGGAAAAGACACTAGATTGACGGTGTACCAAAATTCTCATCAACGGAACACAGCACTAACGGGGAAATACTAATAATGAAGAGCTAACAAGCACTGCCGACAAGCCTCATCTCGTCCAAACAGCCCAAAAATCCAGCCCTCCTTCCCCAAATCCTTGATTTCCTGTTTACCCCTAAGCCCGCCCCTACGGCCTACCCAACATACCCCCACACACTACCCCCTCTTCCAAGTGACCACAGCCTTTCCGCCTTGCCAATGACACCCGCCTCCACCCTACCTCGCCTCGCCTCTCAGCTGACTTGACACACCCATCACAGCTGACCGGGACACTCGCCGAAATATTGTTAATAGTACCGATAAAGAAGCACCATCAAGTCCCCTCCAACAACATGGCTATTATCAATGCAGCCTTCTACCAGTGAGAGCCTCCCGCCAGTGAGAGCCTTCCGCCAGTGTAACCTTCTAACAGCAAGACGGCTTCCTACCAACCTCAACCGCCTCTCATCCTCCAATACGCTGCCGTTCATTCCTTCACCGCATACTGCAGCCCTTTCAATAACATGGGCTTTAAATTGCTCAACCGGACTCCTTCAAGGCAGTGCTAATAATAGTATGTAAAAATCAATACTTGAAATATATTGTCGCCATTATTGACGTATTGTTGGAAGTCGTTAGGCAACCAGTAACACAATAACATTTTTATGGTACTTTTAGATGTTACATCTGAAGCTATATGCAAGACAGTGGAATATTTACGTGTTTTCTGCCAGCATTCGCTTTGTTGTGAGGCAATATACATCATAAACAGTATTAAGTAAGAACAGTGCCAGTAGCAAAGTTCTAATTGCCAACTATTTTATCGGCTGCAGAAAACTGCCTAGGTGAAATTGATACATAGATTTTTTTTCTCGTGCATTAGTTTGTGTTTACTAGCTTATTAGCTTTTATTCATGTCCCATTAGATTACCTCAATGGGTTCATTATCCTTTATTCTCATGCCTCCGATTATTGCCTCGCGCATTTTTTTAGGACTTTATCAAGGTTATTTTTCTATTTTTTTTTGTTTGCTTCAATCCCCTAGCCGCTAGCGTCAATTAATTCGCGTCTGAGTGGATTCCATATAAGTTTTGTTACCTTCATTAGTATATGACCAAGATTATTTTGAGTTACATTTTTATAGGTTATATTTTAATTTACTTTTTATGCCATTACCCAACAACCGTCAAATCCAAGGGAGCCATCTCTTTTCCTGTTACTGCAAAATTGTTTTTGACAGATATCTACATCTCAATTGCCGTTTTGGGACATTTTGATAGCCCCCTAATAAATTTTTTTCATTAATGGTATTCTATTTAATTTTTTCCAACGGTGATATTCTATTTCTTCTTTAGCAGTACATTATATTACACGTCATTCAGTTACTTGGGCTTTTTGGTGGTCTACTGCGCTGTAGCAAGTATCTTTTCACCACACGCTACCTCTCCAACCGTTCAATTATCCAGCGAGTTTGATGATCTCTCGTTTGAACTCATTAGCTGGTGTCCACGAGCTCTCTAGACTTCGCCAAGGTGCTTTCTGCTCTTATTCGCCCATTCGCTTTTATCCGTGTTTTCTGTAATACATTTTTTTGGGTTCTTTAGCTCACGATTCATTGTTTGCGAATTTTTTTTAGGACAATATATTTAGGCAATTTTTAGTGTGCTTCAATTTTTCTATTGGCTTTATTTCATGTCTTTTAATATTATTATTAAATGCTTATTAGCTTTTTAGTTTTTCACGTGTGCTCTCATTGTTCAGGTCATATTTAAACAAACTTTTCCAGCTATTACCCACGCACAATCAGCTATTATCCACGTGCAATCAGCTATTACTCACGTACAATTAGCTATTACCCACGTACGTACAATCAGCTATTACCCACGTACAATCAGCTATTACCCACGTACAATCAGCTATTACCTACGTACATTCAGCTACTACCCACGGATAATCAGTTATTATACGCGTGCAATCAGCTATTACCCAAGTACAATCAGCCATTACTCACGTACAATCAGCTATTACCCGCGTACAATAAGCTATTGCCCACATACGTTGTATTGTACCACTTTACATCTTGCAGCTTAGAATCTTGCTACGATTTCATAACACCCCACGTATTGAATTGTAAATATTTTTTCGTCATCTTCTGATACTCCACCGGTCATGTCTAGTACAAGGTTGGTGCCCAGGACCATGATATAATTCCCTTATTGAGAAGCAGATATGAGCCACTATAAGTTAGTTTAGCAAAGCATTCAACCCAAATCTCGCAATAGGAAGTAACCTTGCACTAACGCGCATCCGACGATACGCGCATCCGACTCTCATTTGTATTATTCCCGTTTTAATTCCGTTTTCGAATCGTCGATATAATCGTCACATCCCGCATCTAATAATAGTCCTGAATTCATATCTGCTGTCTACAAGAAATAACAAAAAATAGAACTCGGGCTAACGGTCGATTTTCCCAACGGTAAATTCTATAACAGTCCAAAATGGTTCAGGCTAAGCTAGAATGTGGCATCTGCCACACCTCGTACGCCCACAAACTAATGGATTGCCAAAGTTCTTCTTTCTCTGCTAGGACTGTGCGTAGCAGTCCCTCAAATGCGGAATGCAAGACATTGCGCTGTAAATTGAAGCACAAACAAATCACGCCTTCGATAGCTTATCCAAAACAGAGACAGTCTCATCCAACGACTTATCCATAACAGAGTCAGTCAACACGGAGACCCGATCGATAGCTGTTGAATTAAAATTGGAAAACGTGTTGAAACAATTTCATGAATTTAAAGATCTGATAAGAAGCGAATTAGCAGCTGTCAAAGAAACTGTCGAGGCCACCCAAAATCAAGTGAAAGAACTCCAAGTGCACCTAGACTCCGAATTCGCCAAGAATCTTTCGACTCTAGACGCTGAGACAAATGATCGTATTAAACCGACAGTAAACTCAGTCAAAGATAGCGAAGCACTGTACTCAACTGTAGTTAGAAGGAGGCAGCCACGCTGTGACAATGCAACACACGTCGGACCACAATCTCACCACTTACAACCCAATACACTTAACCGATTCGATGTATTGCCCGATGGAATGGTCTCTCCGAATACAGAGGAAATTATTGTGATTGGTGATTACAATGTCACCTCTTTCAAATCGAATCAGCGAAAAGGGAGAATTCAACTGAAAATACTCGGCAAAGCCGAATTAAAACTTGACGAGGTCGCAGGCATAATCGCAAAGGAAAGTATACATTCATCTAAGAATACAATTCGGAGCTAAAGACCTGACGCAGACGGAATCGACATGGAAAAAGTATGAAGCCATGCTAAACAACATCAAACCCTCACACGCGAACCTCCATGTCACTGGCATCCTGCCCCATCCGAACCAAAGTAGATATAAGTTAAGCAAGATGATTTTACTTAACAATCGCCTAGCAACTTTCTACAAAGCCCAGGAAATCTCTTTTTCGGATCATTGGGATACGAAGATCGACCCAAAGTACTATAACTTTAATAGAATCACCAACAAGGCTCGCATTAACACGTATTGACTTGATACCATCGAAAACACCCTTAAAAACATCGGCGCTGGACTTGTCAACGAAAATAAGTAAAAAACGTAAACGATATCATACCAACAAATCCACCAGCAGTACCTGACGAAACGACACAGCGACCTCCGCCCGTTTCAACACGAGATACACAACAAATACAAATGCCCATCAAAACACCACCACAGGTCCTAGCAAAAAAGTTCCTATCAATCCAGTCCGAGTTAGAGGCAGTGGTCGCAGCTCCGCTAGTGTAACCCGTGTAAACGAAAGCGAAAGTCTTGGCTCCGACACAAGAACTCAGAGTAGAAGCAAAATAAGTCAAGCAAATCAAGTCAATGTGACTAACGGCACTCTCAAATGTTACTACGTGAACGCTAGAAGTCTCAGAGACAAAATCGAAGAATTAGGTATTCATGCGTTGAATGAAAGTATCAAAATAATAGCTATCACAGAATCGTGGATGCAATCGAGCACCAGGCATTATTTAGGCGAATTTACTCCTCCCGGTTACTCACTATTTCACAAAGATAGACAAGGCCGAGAGAGCGGAGGAGTGCTGTTTCTCGTGAAAAACACTCTGCAAATATTAAAAGTCACCATTCCAAACAACAGGCACGACATAGTATCAATCAAAGTAGTCGGCAAACATATAAAATGTCAAATCACTCTCGTCTATCGCCCCCCAAAAAGCAAGGTTGCAGATGATATAGTCTATGGCCCCCTTGGCGACTTCAATATCCCCGACATTGAGTGGGAATCAGACGGATGTACTGCCACCGACCAACGTCTGATTGATTTTGCAGACGATAAGTTCATGACCCAAATGGTGAAGACACCTACAAGAGGTAGCAACATTCATGATATCCTATTTAGTGCAAGCGACTCTCATGTCACGAACGTCGAAGTAGGTGAACCACTCGGAACTAGTGACCACAACTGTATCCGTTTTTTTGATAGAGCTCGAGTTGAAAACATCAACGAACTGCGAAAAAGTACCTAACTTCAGATTAGCTAATTTTGATGGCTTAAGAGAGTCAATAACGTCATCAAATATAACCCTCGGACAAGATGTCAATCAATCGCTTGACTATTTCTTGACTGCGCTTAAAAATATCGAACATGAGCACATCCTGCGCAAAACCAGAAGAACAAAAGCCTATCAGCCCAAGTACTGGAAAGGAGAATTGCAGCGCCTTCATTCACAAAAGAAAGCAAAGCACTCGGCTAAGCAGAAACATCCACATGACGACTTAGCAAAAAATGAATACAAAATTAGCAGACGAGATCTAAAGAGGGTCCTGAAACGTAAGAAGGAAGATTATGAAAATGAAATTGCTGCCAATGCCAAAACTAATCCGAAACAATTTTTTAGTTATATTTCGAGCAAATATTTTGGTTATATTTAGACACCGAAATGAGTGTTCTACTTAACGAATACTTTTGCTCTGTTTTACGTTAGAGAATCAGGATATTCATAATCCTGAGGATATCGTAGGGCAGAACAAATTGAAGCCCTCACCACAGTGAAATTTTCCCCGCCGAAGTTATTGAATATATAGATAAATTGCAAGTAACCAAATCTCCAGGTCCAGACCAATTTCATCCTAGAATTCTAGAAGAGACTAGAAACGAAATCGCCGAACATTTATCAAACATTTTCACCCAATCTCTCACAAATGGCACCTTCCCCTCTAAATGGAAAGAGGCTAATGTTACCCCAATTTAACAAAAATGGGAGCGAAAGTGTCCCGGCAACTGCCGTCCAATTAGTCTCACCTCAGTCATTGGCAAGTTGATGGAAAGTTTGATAATGGATAAAATTACAGAATTCTTAGAATCAAACAAATTGATTGGCGACTCCCAGCATGGTTATAGACACAACCTTTCCTGTCTTACAAATCTGCTACTCTTTTTCTGAAATAGAATCGAAATCCACGACACAAAATCTCCAATCGATATCATTTACCTTGAATTTCAAAAGGCCTTTGATAAAGTCCCCCACAAGCCCCTAATTAGTGAATTGCATAGCATCGGTATTCGAGGCGAGCTTAACAGCTGGATAAAATGCTGGCTTACTGACAGACGGGAGCGAGTTGTAATTAACGGAGCTTCCTCCCCCTGGGATAACGTTACAAGCGGCGTGCCTCAAGAATCCGTGTTAGGGCCAGTTCTCTTTATAATATTAATTAACGATCTCGATAGCAACGTACTCTCAAACATCAGCAAGTTTGCAGACGATACTAAGATCGGAGGAAAAGTGCAAACTGAACTAGAGTGTCAGCAGATCCAACTAGACTTGAACAAAATTGTTGATTGGTCAGAAAAGTGGCAAATGAAATTTAATGTCGACAA
>SDVV010031200.1:0-11580 GCA_016164225.1 Gammarus roeselii
GTAGCCCCTCAACTTACACTCTGGGTCCCGAATGCACCGAGGAACCGTCGTCAGCAGCAGGGCCCGACAGTTTTCACTGGTTTACCCCCGCCGCGTCATAATGACCGGGCCCCCCCCACCCACGACCATCCCGACAGCGGGATGCCAAGGGCGGGAAAGCACATCAGAGCAGCGTCAAAATCAACCATTCACAACCATTCTCCACTCACGCCTGTTCATTGCACGCTCTCTCGCCACCTTCACATTCATGTCTCTTCTTCCCAACGCCTGCTTCAAGCTTAACTCTGAAAAAAACAAAATGCATCTTGTTCGGCTTGAACTCGGAAAGAAAAGCAGTTCCAATTAATTTCTTTATCAAGATAGGCAAATCTGACGCTCCTGTGGAAGATAAAGTTATAAGTCTGAGAGTATGGTTTGATCCCGATCTTTCCTTCAAACACCACGTAACTACTCTGTGTTCCAAGTTGAATGGAACACTTTTGATCCTAAACTTCACACTAAAATGAATTGGATTTCAAATCAAGATTACTGATTGTCCACGCTTTAGTATTTTCTCATATTAACTACTGTCTTTCAAGTTGGGGAAAATGCACCAAAACTCAACGAGAGAAAATGCAACGTTATATAAACTTTGCGGCAAGAATAACATGCGATGGTAACCACAGAAAACGAGACCACGTAGATCCTCTCCTCGAAAAACTACCATGGTTTAATGCCGACAACAAACTGGCACTCCAAGAGTCGATCAGAATTCATTAAGATCTGCTAGAAAAACATTCACTCGGTAGCTAAAGACACATATATTCTCGAAGTGAAAAGAACAATTGATTCACAAGAAAAAATGATACTCTGCACGCTGAACACAGGAAAACAGAAACTGCCGGTAGAGCTTTTTCGATCACTGGACCAAAATCCTTGAACAACCTCCCAACAAGCCTCAGGAATCTTAAATCCAACACATCCTTCAAGAATAGGCTTAATGAACATCTATTGGCCGATCAATTGAAACCCGTAACTTTGCCCACAAACACAAGCTTAATTCATAATACCAGCAACCAGAAAATGCATTCTGTTCTTGAGCATGTCCGAAACCACCACCATCATAACTCTCAACATTGAGATACCATCTGATCGTTTTCACTCTGACGATACATGTGTATTCTACTTTGCTACCGATCACAATTGTTCTTGCCAATTACCATAAGTGTTAACTAGCGTTTTGTCTATTCCTATGCTGCAAAGGTTCCAGTCATTTTATTATAGTTAAAATACGAACTCAGTCTTTTTGAGGAACGATAGGCAGCTTCTAACTTAGACCCCTTATTAATACAATGGTTTAGACCCATCTTTAAAATATGTTAGCGCTTTTCGATTTCCCAACCCTATATTGTACTCATATTTTCTGTATAATTCCTGTCGTCCATCCACATCTTTGTCATCGTACAATAATGTAGACTACTCATTACAATATGCTAGCACATTGTGATGTCCCAACCCCATGTTCTCGGGACTCTAACCACATGCATGCGTGATTTCCCACCCCATGTACTTGTGATTTTCCGCACTCAGGTATTTTCTTATTTATCCACCCCAAGTATTTTTTATTTTTCAACCCCGCGTGTCACTGGTTTTCCCAACGCTATGTAGTCGGAATTATTTTGTCATAATAGACATTTTCTGTACGCGCACAGATGATACTATTGTAAATAATATTTCGCTCCATGTAATCCGAACCGGCGGCCCCTAGAGATGAACTGCGACGAATTCAAATTGAACTCGCGTTTTCGTTCATTCAAATAGCGGAGTTGATAATGAAATTTCATGTAATTATTTGCATACCGTCATTAGCGGTATGCAGAATGTAATTATTTCCTAAAAATTGAAGACCCATTGCCAGACGATGGCAATAAATTATTTAATAATAATAATAATAATCTGGTAGGTTACTCTCGGGTTGTTGTTGTTGCTTAGTGCCAGCGCACAGTACGAAAGTCTGGAGTTCACCGACATCTACATATTGGAAATATTACCACCGCTGCAGGCCGGCCCTCCCACAGATCACGTCAGTTGGGCGCTACAATAGAACACCAACCGACGTATTATTATGATTGGGCCTACCAGGTGCAACGGCAAGGCACGACGTCGTGACATGCTCGACCGTATCGGGCACGGCCCAGCAGCGCAGGCACAGATCGAAAGGTCGTTCCCCAGCCTATGGGGGTATGACTGGAAGGTCGTGTGGTGCCCTCGCCTTAGTTTAGACAGGTGAACCCTATCGCCCCCGAAAAATTCCAACTCCTCCACGTCCACCACCTAGGTTGACTCTGGAAGACTGTGTTAGCTCTGTAGAGTATGTGTGTATCCGCTATGCCAAATATGTTGCCTGCAGACGAGGAAATGGTAGTGTTGAAGGAGCCGCGGTGTGCTACTGGTGTTCTATGTATATTTCGGCGGGTTTGACGTGGGTTTAGTTGGTGGTTGCAGGGATATGCCGGGTTCACAATCATGTTACGGATTCGTGTCCTCCTCATATCGAAATGATGTTGGAACGGGAGGACCTTGCTTTCCTGATACAGATTAGTAATGGGTGCGGTCTGCGCACAGCCCGTTACGGAACGCATGGCCGTCTTCTGTATTCTTGGAAGGGAGTTTTATGTGCAGGGCAGGTCAGAGGTGCAAGCAGTGTTTGGGCATGAAATTATAGATCTGATAAATTGTTCGTAGAGTGTTGTAATTGATTCCTTGGAGTGTATGTGGGTAGTTGTGTTATAGGTGCCCGGATCACGTTCAGGCTAGGTTTGGTTTCAAACCAAGCCTAGACTGAACATTATCCCGTTACTCTGTAGTGGGTCTACAGAGTAACGGGAGTGTGGTTGAGTGTGTGTGGCATGCGGTTGGATGCGGTGTTCACTGTTGCCTGGTGTTAATACTGTGAGGTAGGAATTGCTTGCAGACGCACTCATTCTGTTGTCCTGCAGTCAGTTCAGGTATTCCCGGGGTTGTACTGCTGCGATTTCGTGTTTGTGGTGATGTATGATGATTGTATTTTGTTCACGAGGACGTGTCCTGGAACGGAGTAAAATGCTTTACTAACGTCAATTTTATATACCAGGGTACGTTGGGCTGGCTTATTTTTGTGGGGGCCTTGTTAAGTTTTAGAATGGGTATAATTTTCTAGTGTTTCCAAGTTTATGAAAATATTTTGGTCTGGCTGATGGCGGCGAAGGTCATGGCTGATGTAAGGTCAATGTTTGAATCAATCTGTAGTCTGTCTAGCTGCTTGAGTATTTTCCTTTTGTCTGGATGGTGTAGTTAATGACCGGTCTTTACATTGTGTTTGTTGAGTATATCGGCCGGTTGATGGTCTGATGGGATGATGTGAGTGTTGGGTGGTAGGATTGCCTCATGTGTGTATGTATGGTTCGAGTTATAATTGTTGATGCTCCGGATAGCTTCCAGAACTCTGATGGTGAGGTTCGAAAGTTTGTGTTTGACAGAACATGCCAACACAAATTTATCTGTTGCTCGCGAATGTTTACATGTATTTCCACTGAAAACCTGGTGGATATGTATTTTCCTTCTGCATGGCTAAGCACTGTGGTGATGTGCCTTGTGTCAGAGTCATCAGATGTGCATTGAGCAATGTAGAAGGGGTGTAGAGCGGTTTCGATTTCCTCAGTGTTTTTGTCTCACTCTATTTCTTGTAGTTAGGAACGTATGATGGGGTTTGTTGGGGAATTGGGGATCAGCCGTTCATAGTTGATGACTAGCGAGAGGGGATCAGAGGGCATGTATTGGTGGACCGCCCAATGAGAGTTTAGAGAGAGATAGTGAGAGCAGAGTGAGACGTCGGGAGAAGTCTGTTGAGTACTATGGTGCTCACTGATTGGACGGTTGTGAAATAGTGCTGGGCATCCAGGAAATTTTGGTGTCATGATTTTAAGCTGAGTATATTTTCGTGTAGTAGGGCGATGTGAATGTGGTGGTTATGGTGATGGGTTGGGTTCTATTTGCTTCTGAAAAATTACGTTTGTGTTCATTAGTAGTGCATTTGGGTGTCCGACATTGGTTTAGAGTTGTTGTGGTGGAGCAGAAAGTGGTGGTGAGGTTGATGGTTGGAGGGTGGCAAGGCTAGTGTCGGCGAAAATTGCGCAGGACGCACTGGAGAGGAGCCGCCAAAGAGAGAAGTTGACGGGTGTTGATGCGGGAAGACTGATAGTAATGTTTTGGTCTGTATTAATATTATGGGTTGGGTGGCAGTTAGTGCATTATGGCCCAAGTGGTGTATTTAGTTTGTTGTGGACACACGAGCATTGTTTTGTGTAGTGTGTCCATGTCTAAAATCTACACTGGATCGCGCCAACGCGGCGCATGTAGTGCCCAAAGGGGGGCTTGTCACCGGCTTCGAGAAGGAGAAGGGAAACGAACGCCGGTGTTTTTTCAATTCCTCTTAACGAAAAAAGTTGAAAATTATTGCGGCTCTGGTGTCTGGTGTTTTATCGGTGGGCTTGAGGTCTCGGCAGCCACAAACAACGTCGAAACAGGGAGGATTGTGTGAATTTTCCATGGGTTGGGCCCAGACACCGCAACCGTGTCTGTGGGAGGCGACGAACACTGAGCAACAGACGCGTATTTTTTACTACCACTGTTAAAAAAAACAATATCATATAAAAAAGAATACCCTGATAAAAAATATATATCACCAAGAGACGAGCGCTTTACATCGCTGGCACTAATAAATATAACCCTTTAGTTCTACAAGGAAATGAATGATCGCCGAACACGATATCAATGCCAAAATACTGCTTTCATTAACCAGACCATCATGAGCAGTATGCAGTAACTAAGCAAAGGCCATCATGAGCGGTATGCAGTAACTAAGCAGAAGCCATCATGAGCGGTATGCAGTAACTAAGCAGAGGCCATCATGAGCGGTATGCAGTTACTAAGCAGAGGTCATCATGAGCGGTATGCAGTAACTAAGCAGAGGCCATCAAGAGCGGTATGCAGTAACTAAGCAGAGGCCATCTAAGCGGTATGCAGTAACTAAGCAGAGGCCATCATGAGCGGTATGCAGTAACTAAGCAGATGCCATCATGAGCGGTATGCAGTAACTAAGCAGAGACCGTCATGAGCGGTATGCAGTAACTAAGCAGAGACCATCATGAACAGTATTACTGATCATCTTCCTCTAATCTCTCCAGTTCTGGGAGGTGACGAGCGATGAGCACGGCATCACCCCCACCGGAGAGTATGAGGGCATACACGACATCCAACTGGAGAGGATCAGCGTCTACTACAATGAAATATCCTGTGAGTTATACAATTATATTTATAACTATTAATTACTTATACTAACAGTTCAACGCTGCAGGTGTAAAAAATATTTGCACCTCTGTGTTCATGATTAATAATTTGACTGATTACGCATAAATGTATTCGAATATTCATTCTGTGATTGCTCTCCCATTTGAGACGGAAAGTACGTGCCTCGGGCGGTGCTCATTGACCTGGAGCCGGGCACCATGGATGCTGTGCGAACAGGGCCCTTTGGACAGCTCTTCAAACCAGACAACTTCATATTTGGTGAGCAGCTACTTACACGATTTTAAGTATGATTTGAGATGAATTGATAATAGATACATTTTAAAATCTATTTATGGGTCAAGCCCAAACGCCTCAACACATCGGGATATTCCTTTGAGGATCATCTGAGAACTATGAGCAGTGCACTTATTAATGTTTTTGAGCATTTAACTGTTACAGAATATGACATTGTGCCATGCCCTTCCTATGAATGTTGTGCCGTCAACTGATTACATTTTGCCATGCCCTTCCTATGAATGTTGTGCCGTCAACTGATTACATTTTGCCATGCCCTTCCTATGAATGTTGTGCCGTCAACTGATTACATTTTGCCATGCCCTTCCTATGAATGTTGTGCCGTCAACTGATTACATTTTGCCATGCCCTTCCTATTAATGTTGTGCCGTCAACTGATTACATTTTGCCATCCCCTTCCTATGAATGTTGTGCCGTCAACTGATTACATTTTGCCATCCCCTTCCTATGAATGTTGTGCCGTCAACTGATTACATTTTGCCATCCCCTTCCTATTAATGTTGTGCCGTCAACTGTTTACATTTTGCCATCCCCTTCCTATGAATGTTGTGCCGTCAACTAAATTGAAATAATAACCTCACGTTTTTGTTTGCACGAAGGCAAGACGAAAACATTTACCTTGCCCCGTGTTGACCTATTTAATTGTACAGCGTTTAGTGTGTGTAGCATCAATCTGTATTAACAATGACGTCATGCTGTGACCACGACAGTTACTCGCCTTTAATCCAATAGCTCCTCTTTGATGGTGTATGGAATTGATCCAGACGGCTACTAGCATGCTGCTTGTGGCGTCATCACATGGACGATCAAGGGATTGAGTCAATTTATAATATTGACCGTCTTGAGGTTCTGATCATAGTTGAGATGACGACGTTATCAACTGACAGCTGGAAACCTTGGCGTAAGCAGTAAGCCATACTCATCCCAGTGGATGGCATTATTCTTATATAGTTTTGGTCATGTTTCGTCATGAGTGTGTCATCTTCTTGAGAGATCTACCCAAAATGATAGAGCTAGGAGGATGATCAGAAAGAACGCCTCCTTCGAAGAGAGTTTTTGAAGCAAGGTGTTGTGACGTTCGAAAGAAAGATACGACGACGAGTCACCAGCTAATATCATGATAACTTTCAGAAACATAAAATCACTATGTGGCAGGGAGAATTACTCTGCTAAGAAATAGATTCGAACTAAAACATCATAAAGCTCACAACAAACGGAGAGCTGCCATTGACGGGAACTATCTCTTCTCCTACTTGATAACATCGTTTTCCTGTCATTTCCTCCATCCCAACAATCCCTTTCCTTATTCTACCCTTATCCTTGGTGATGCAGTTCGAAGTAATACAGGCATAAACAGTGTTCTTCTCTTTATTTGCTGTTGTCCTCATCTAAGGTGTATCCTCTTCATCATAGTTAACCCTTTATCCATCATGATGCAGGTCTCAAAGTGGTTAAGACGACAGCTAAGTGATTCTCTTTATTTGCTGTAGTCCTCATCTAAGGTGGATCCTCTTTATCATAGTTAACCCTTATCCATCATGATGCAGGTCTCAAAGTGGTAAAGATGACAGCTAAGTAATTCTTTTTATTTGTAGTAGTCCTCATAACAAGTATATCATCGTTACCCTGCTATTCCCCTTATCCGTTACGGCACAGGTCAAAGCGGTGCAGGTAACAACTGGGCGAAGGGTCACTACACAGAGGGCGCAGAGCTTGTGGACAGCGTGGTGGAGGTTGTGAGGAAGGAGGTGGAGGGCTGTGACTGCCTGCAGGGGTTCCAGCTGACCCACTCGCTGGGGGGCGGTACTGGCTCAGGCATGGGCACGCTGCTCATCTCCAAGATCAGAGAGGAGTACCCTGACCGGATCATGAGTACCTTTTCCGTGGTGCCCAGCCCCAAGGTAAGTCAAGGTTGGCACCATCGAAAACAGTTGTTTGAATCAAACTAGTTGATATTTTATGATAGGTCTACCCTTCTAATATAAAGAATGCAAGTACACAAAGCATCATGACTAGTCGAAACCCAGATGTCCCCCAACAGAAATGCTCTACAGAGGCATCTCGCAGGAGCGTTTTAGCCTCCGTATTTTTAATGACACTTTATTTTGAGATGCTTGTGAGATCATCAGAGTCACTTAGTGAAACGATCTTCATCTCTATCATGTTCATTCCTGATCGTCTTCTCTTCGCAGGTATCTGATACCGTAGTCGAGCCCTACAATGCAACCCTCTCCATCCACCAACTTGTGGAGAACACCGACGCCACCTATTTTATCGACAACGAAGCGTTGTACGACATTTGCACCAACACCTTACAGCTGCACACCCCTACCTATGGGGACCTCAACCATTTGGTGTCGCTGGCCATGTCCGGCATCACCACCTGCCTCAGGTTCCCCGGCCAGCTGAACGCCGATCTCAGGAAGCTGGCCGTCAACATGGTGCCGTTCCCCAGGCTCCACTTCTTCATGCCAGGATTCGCACCCCTTACTGCCAGAGGGTACGTCCTTGCGTTTTCATTCAGTCATTCTAACCAGCCTCTTATATGGGGTAAGGCCCGCCCATAAACGCCTTGAATTAAAAGGTTCTCGAGCTAGTGAGAGAGAGTCGTTGGCACCGTGTCAGAAAAGTTCTACTTGACAAAAAAATAATTACTTGTGAAAATAATACTGTTTCCTGTCAAAATAAGAAATATTGCCTGTCCTTTCTGAAAAAGTGTTCCTTTTGGTCAGGTCTCAGAAATACCGGACCCACACCGTCCAGGAGCTTACGGAGCAGATCTTCCAACCAAAAAACATGATGGCGGCTTGCGACCCCCAACGGGGCAGGTATCTCACCGTGGCCGTCGTCTTCAGAGGCAGGATGTCCATGAAGGATGTCGACGAACAAATTTTCAAGGTCCAGAGTAAGAACTCATCTTACTTTGTCGAGTGGATCCCGAGCAACGTGAAGACAGCCGTGTGCGACATCTCGCCTCGGGGTATGAAAATGGCCGCTACTTTCATCGGCAACTCCACTGCAATCCAGGAGCTCTTCAAGGTTCGTCTCAATGACTCCTTCAATAAAACATAATAATAATGAATTTTTCCTGTGGGAAATCAGTGCAAATGAACAGATGGTATGAAATACTTTAATTATTAAAATAATGCTTTTTATTATTTTTTATTCGAATTTTCATTATTATTAAAACATAGTTAATGATAATAATAATAATCATAATAATAATAATGACGATAATAATAATAATAAAATAATAAATAAAACTTTATCAACAAATATCATGGGCGTAGTAGAACAATTTCAACAGTTACCTTAACCAATGAGCTACAGTGATGTGTTGGAGAAACACCGGTCGTGAGAAAGCAGTTACACAATTACAACACGCAACAGAAATAATGAAAAACTCAGCTTCATCTTACTCACATGTTCAACACTTCTCTTCGTCGCTCGAACGATGACTGCGAAGAGACGGCATCACCAGAGCAGATTGCAACATGGATTCCATTTTTGGAATGCAGTGCTCGATGCATTACACTGCCGTCTGCATTACGGCACAACTTCAATAAAATCCGCCTGGTTTTCAGCCAATACTCTGCTTGCTGACGTCGAGCGAGGGGCCTGCGTCAGTAATCTAAAGGTGTCATTATAACTCGAAGTCAATTTCTTCAGAGGCTATATTGGAATCCCAATTCCTAGTGATAGTAAAAAACTATCAAGACCATAGCTTTGTCAAAGATCGATTTGAGCAAAAGTTTCCTCCTTGCTAATGTATACATAAATATACTTTCTTGATATGTAGAGAAGCTAAATGAAAAATAGGGTAGTTTATTTGTGAATGGTTTGTGAAATTCCACCAATATACCACGATTGCACTAATACCACGATTGCAATCTTCGATATGTTTTCATTGTATTTAGGAAAGGTTTACTATTTTCAAGGCTTTGAAAATCAGTTCATAAAACTTACCATATATTCATCGGTCCCTGTGAAGGAAGCGCGTTAACAATTTTATGATGTTTTCTGCTCCTTTCAGAGCACAATCTGATTTATTGTTCTTTTCAGCGAATTTCGGAGCAATTTCGGGCGATGTTCAAGCGCAAGGCCTTCTTGCATTGGTACACCGGCGAAGGCATGGACGAGATGGAGTTCACCGAGGCAGAGTCGAACATGAACGACCTGGTGTCCGAGTACCAGCAGTACCAGGAGGCTCGAGCTGATGAACAAGAACTCGACGACGAAGACCCCCAGCAAGAAGACGAAGATGATGACCCGGCCCAGGACGAGGAGTACGAAGAGGATGAATAAATACCCAGTCATATTTAAACTGATGTAAAGTTGAACTGTAGAGCACGGTAACTACAATTAATGGTATTTCTATCGGAACTAGTTTGTGAGAAGCCATCTTAAAAGTTAGTCGGATATCCAATGGAAAAACACGATTCGGTAACTCAAAGTCTCAGCTGCAAACTCTCATAGAATATTATGGTCTTTTAGCGCTAGTTTTAATTAAGTGATTTTGCATCAAACCCGAATTAAATTTATCTGAAAGTTTCAGCACTGAAATATCATTAGAATTAATTGACAGTTTTGTAAAGCATTTTCCGAGCCCGAAGGCAGATCGCTGATGTGTCTGTCGTCAATGTGCTAGTGCAATGTTGTCAAACGTCAAATATGTTCTCACATTGTCCTGCAGCAAATACACATCCATCGCACAGTCTAACCTAACGGTCCTGTAGTTTCTAAGAAGATTCGTTTGGTACGTATCATTACACTGAAAAGTAGCTTACAGATTTAACCTCTGAATTTGTATTCATGACCTTTACATGCCATAGCTTGATAGATGCATGGAAAATATATAAAGTTGACATAGATTGGCTCGAATTGTGATCGTGTGAGTCAAAATAAATTATCGCAATGGTTTCGTATCTGTGCAGATTAAATTAGTATATATAGATCGTTTAGGAACAATAAGTAGGATAAAATCATGGTATAAT
The DNA here is from genome assembly GCA_016164225.1 of Gammarus roeselii. NCBI lineage: Eukaryota > Metazoa > Arthropoda > Malacostraca > Amphipoda > Gammaridae > Gammarus > Gammarus roeselii. Next base: position 10,617 of record SDVV010031200.1, read on the forward strand.
TCATCATGATTTTTTCAATCAATAGTATTGTTTCAGACGGCGCTGTGGTCGACATCATATGTGATTGCAGCTTTTGAAAGAATAAAAATAGAAATAAAAGTTTTTTTTTTCTGTTTATTTAGTACATGACTACACGACTACACAGTACCATAATACTTCCAAGACAGCATCTGGAAAGTACATGAACAGTCTCAGGACAGTCTTTGGCTACACTGTACTAATAATAAAGCCTTTCAGAGTTCACCACTTGTAAGGGCAATACGTAGAGTTACACATCGAGCTATCTACTAGTCCTAGACATTCATAACACATTCGAACATGTTAGAGGTTTTGTATTCAACAAATAAGATGGGAAAATTCGTAGTAAGTTATTTTACTGTTGAAACAAATTGTCGGCAATTTGAAACACCTTCGAAAAAATCAGATCTTTAACATTATTAAAATAATCGACGCTTTTTGTTCAAAACATAAATAAACAGCATTTCATGTGTGTACTGCTTCATGTATAATAAGATTATTGTACACTTATTTAAATATCTGAAGTGTTGCAACATTTTCCTCGTACTTATAAAATGTCGAAAGCAGCCATTTGTGTAATAGACTTAGTAAAGAAGGCATCTTAATTTTTTGTTTCAATTTCCCTGCCCGTTTGTGGAAGCTCAGAATCAGCTTGCAACATTACTGTAGCCAATGTGGGGTTCACGTCAAGGTCAGTGACACTTAGTGTCTCTGCATGTTTATTCCTATTCACGTCAAGGTCATTGACACTTACAGTCTCTGCATGTTTATTCCTATTTACGTCAAGGTCATTGACACTTACTGTCTCTGCATGTTTATTCGGGAGCCCAGCGTTCGCGCTAAAATTATTCCCGCACACGCGCACTATCGCCACTTCACTTCACCTCACTGTCATGGCCGGACACTGTCATAACCGCTAAAAATATTTCATCCCACGTGCTTTCTA
>SDVV010031201.1:0-11580 GCA_016164225.1 Gammarus roeselii
AGGATACCTTTGGTGCAATTGCGGGGTATTTTGAAGCATTTTCAATGCATAAGCATGAGGCGTTGGATTGCAATTCAATGCTAGTCCTTTGAGTGTATTGGGATAATAATAATAAACAATCTATATAAGATAATTTTTAGTGATAATAAATCTAACGGTTACATAGTAATTTACATGCAGTAGTGAAGGTTATAACACCAAACTAGTTTTTTTGCATGATTGTTGATTTCCGGACAGGTTCATGATTAATTTTTAAACTTTGTGTTAATTTTTACGTCGTTCCCTGTTGGAGAAACGCTCGATTATCTTTTTGACGAGGATATCTTGACATTGATAGAAGACGAATAAAAGGAAGTATGCTCCACAAACCAAGGATTGATCGCTTTGGATCGGTTTCTGTAGTACAAGATGCATTTTTGCATGAGTATTGTAATTTGAAGCTATATATACTACATATATTATTGTATTAAACCCAAACAAATCGAAAAAGTAGTGCTTATTTTCGTTTTTAAATATTAGGTCTAATGACTCATTTTATTAGGATCACTTTCGCTGTTTACAATCATGTACCCGTTCATTGGAGGCATGGGCATTCTGTTTTCAGCAAAGCAACCTATATAGACACGTTTCATAATCGGATCGCTCATGAATATATTTTCATATTGATTATTATCCATGGATACTGTAGATAGTTGGGGAATACCCTCCGTGCCGAATTTATTTGGATTACACCGAGAGTATAACCTACCAGGAACAAGATCTCGATCGAAGTAGGTGGAGTTTCACCATTCACTGTTATACGTATGTTTGTTCTTTTTTCTAGGTTAATGACATCTTCAGAGTCGGTTGGCCTTGTATCTATAACAAACATAGCTATTCCTGCAATTAAATTTTGTCTTGTGATCAGATGAGAACTGTTACGCGTTCCTAGAGTCAAAAGTGTTTGATGGTATGCTTGCGCGCATTCTCTGGGGAACGGTGATTTAATGTTCCTTACGCAGTTCCCGTTCAAATCAACGATAACGTTTGTGATGGCGTTATGTTGGAAATAGTTCGGATTGCGATCATATGCCCCGTTATGTGCCACGTGATCAATGAGAAACATGCCTATTATATGTGGAACAACCCCGTTGAAGGGGGAATCAATGGAGATGGAGTTTTGACCGGTAGGAAACACGATTGTTTTGACAACAGGTCTATCAAACATGCATTTAGCGAATTCATTGTTTTTTTGTGAGTGCTTTATTTAGAGCAAGCAAAGCTGTAGGATATGGAATAAGTTTTGTGCACCATAATTTATACTAGTCAAATATATAAATGTATTCTTCATTGTCGTGTGATAGAAGAATGCTTTTTGGTTTTGTCAGCTCCAATCGTATATTTACGCTATCATTATCCAATAGATAACTATTGCTGCCTGATACATCGAAGTTTAGAGCCCCCACCATATGTATAATATGACGTAACATTTTTTTGAATCCAAGCCTCCTTTTCGTTGGTATTTGCAAAATTTGCCGCAACGATGGTATCTGGAATGGGTGTTTGAAGCGATTTATACAAAATATTCATGCATTTGTTGTTAAGATCTGAGCTTTTCATGGATGTATATGCGTTGGAATAATTTGATAGTCCTGTGTAACGGTTTTCTTCACACTGCACACCATTTAAACAATGAGTGACTTTGGAACATGTGAGCAAAAATCTGCCAACAAGTGGAACATTTGCAGCGGCAGCCTACGCGTTTCAATCTGTATTTCTAACACGGATTTTCACTTCTGCAGTTAACGAGCTCAAATCGACCATTTCATTGCCGACCCGGATATATAAAATTCGATAAAAGAATCGGCAATTCTATCATCACACAGGCTACTGGTTGAATTTAGATAATTCCTTCCAAATTTCGACTCGATACTCGGTTCAATTAAATATTTCTCGATGACGGAGAGAAACATATCAATCACCCTTATTTCATAGTTTTCCGTAGGGGTTTCTGGCCCGCTCATATTGAGAGATGATCCGCCAAGCATGTTGTCAGTATAGATCCTCACCCGAAACTAACGGTAATAACTCATGAACAGGGGTATTTATTAGTAATTAATTGATGGATGCCACGATCCCATCTTTCTTCTACGCTTCTTCTTTGATTTACGTTCTTCCGTTACTTATCATGTATTCTTGCCTCCAAACATAGCTTTCTTTACAACGTTCTTGAGTGTAGCAATCCCAAGTTCCTTGGTTAATTTTCGCATTTTTTTTCGTTCCGAGTAATCGTGCGCCATGTTTCGAACCATATCGGTAGCTGCAGGCAATACAGTTGTTCGTAAAAGTGGTAATGTTCGTCTTACACGACTGGCTATGGTTGAGAAGAATCCGCTTCCTCTCTGGTATCGGACTTGTGAATCGGTCAATATCATGTAAGCTTCCACCGCTTATTTTGTTACGTTTCGTGAACAAAACCTTCATATTGTTTATAGGACGGATATGCATATACCACCCTCATGATTGCTAGTTACCAAATGACCTTATTCATTTCCAGCGTTATGTTGATATCTAATTTAATACCAGCTTCTTTTACCATGCATTACGCATAGGCTCGATCCACCATCCTTGCATGGGATGATACCGCCAACACCATCTCGTAGAGCGATGGACATGGAATTAATATGACTACGCTGTAATTTTTTTATATATGACATGTGCATGCGTAAAGGAATAAGATTTATTAATTGGAATAGTTTTTAATGAATTATTATTAAATTAAAAAAGTACCAATTTCCCGTAGCTTCAGTATGTTTGAATTGTGACGTGTTTTGTTGAATAAAGGCGTGGAACTTTATGCGTTGTGTGGTACTATCATATTCCAACAATTTTCATTCATCTCTAACGATTCGTTTCATTAACCAACTTTTTCTGACATTGATTTTCAGCTCGGAGATGTGTTCTTCCAATGTTTTGCACGAGATATTTTCGCTTGGAACTAACAAAGCAGTTTCATGCCTGACTTTTTCATATTTTTCATCAAAATAGTTTACACAGAATACAATGTCGTATTGTTCATCGTGTTTCTTTAATCGTGAACCAGTTTTTATAGAATACTTTTACAAAACTTGCGCTCCACTATCCCTGTAACTGTTTTCCATGGTATATATGGTTTGTGAAACTTAAAGATGTATTATTTTGGTACAATTGACTGCCGCCCAGGGGTCCAACAACGCACTGACATAAATGCGCTTGCAGACTTCAATATACACTCTTACTAGTTGGACAATGATATATGCAATCAAGTTTAATTTATTTATTTATTATATATTTACATTGTTGCACCAACCTATTTACATCATCTTAGGAAACATTTACAGAATATAATCTGACGAAGTGGATGTGCTTTCATCACGAGTGTACTCGCCAAAGACGGCCTCGCCAGACTTACGTCTCTTCCACGTTAAATCCATGTTAACATTAACATCATCATCATCCAAGAGACATCACTTCCTCTTTTTAGTGACGGTAGGTTCAACTTCAACTGCTCGTTTTTTTAATGTCTGGATGCCAATAGGCAAAAGTTGTGCATGCATAAACATAGTAGCGTTTATTTTCAAATTCACTGAGGCAATTTTCAGCGGTCCGTACAGTTTGAAGATGACATGCTTGTACGCGAATATTGTGTATGGTTTTAAAGTGTGTGTAAGATTTCTGGTTATGGATGTCTCTGTATTTTTCATGATTGATTTTGGCATGTGTCTGATAATTGGCACCCTTTGTAGCTGATTTTGTTGCGTCGGATTCGAGCAGCATGCTTTAGCATTTTGGTTGGAGGCAGATGATTTTACTCGGGTAGTCGTTGGCAATTTCCCTTTTCAGTAGTCCCAGTTTTCCTTTATTTGCCTCATCGTACAAGGGATGATCTTTGGGATAGTTGGAAAAGTCCATGTGTTCGATCAGAGAAGATTTCCGCATATCCGTGTCAATGTCATCCACACCCTTGAACTGGAGCAGCAACGAGTCAGTGTCGGAGTAGATTAGCGACACGTTATCGACGTAGAAGCTGTAGACTTTTGCTTTGTATTTTTCAAGCACGTAGAAAACAGCTTGGAGTAGGTGAACTATTCAGACATTTTTCTGCTTGAGGATCATGATGACTGTTCCGGGCCGATGGGGTAACAGTTTTTCAGGAGTGGGTTGGCAGCGTGATTTTAGAATTTGTTGGCAGTACACACGACCTTTGCCTCCAAACTTCTGTTGAGTGGATTAAACAGAAGCTCGCCATATAGACCATTGGAGAATATCTTATAAAGGGACTTTTCGAATGAATTTGTGGACTCCTGACAGTTTTGTATAGTTTTCAGGATGAAGTTTTTGAAGACGGGTTCTTAATTTGGAAAATTCGATGAACCTTGGTGGCTTCCACTCCTTACCTGATGAGTACTTGCAATAGTTCCAGGGCTACGAGATAGTCGGTTTGGGGCAAATGAATATCAACCAGTTTACGATCTGCATGTGTTCTATTTTCTGAGGTGGGTGGAGACTTCCAGGAGATTTTTTGTGAAGGGTGATACGTCATCCAAGCTAACTTCTTTGTGATGCAGCAGTAGTGGTACTTGTCTGTTGCTCGTGCAACTTTGACGCTGACTTGGACATCTATACAGACAATTTACGTGTATTTGTCAGAACAGTCTGCGTTTACAAAGTCAAATGCTTGAATTTTTTTGGGTGTGAATTCGCTATAAAGACTGTTAAAGTCTCACATTGCTGTTGAAGACACAGGTTGTTAACGATCAAACTCTCTGCAGCGGGAATTGTTCATCTTGGTAAGACCTTTCGTTAGCGTCACAAATTGGCCTCTTGTATTTTATACGATCAAGATGAGTAAATCGATATCTTTTACCAGCTCAAGTTTCATCTTGCCTTCATAGAGGGTAGCTTGCATTGCAAAGCCACATAATACAATGTTGTAATATTTATCGTGTTTTTTTATCTTGAACCTGCCTTTCCATGAAACCGTATTTCAGGGTAAATATGGTTTGTGAAACTTGAAGATGTATTATTTTGGTACAATTGGCTCACGAAATTAACGGGATCCAGTCTCTAGTCGCGCGTCATGGTCCCCCTAAGCTTTTGGAAGACTTCGGCCAGTAACAGAGTGTCGAAGAGAAGGTAGATGATCATATGGTCACGCAAGATCTTGCAGTTGGCGTCTTGCCACATTTTAATCACTTCTGCATAATCAGAGTCAGATATTCCTTCGCCTCGAAGCTGACTGTAAAAGTCTTGCTGCGATGGGATGTCTGTTTGGTCCAGTTCAGAATCCGATGTGATGGCGTCGTAGCAGAAATTTCATTTACAAGTAGCGAGTTCTAAAACACGGTCACTGTACCCGAGACTTGTGAGATGAGATTTGAGGAGCGGCGTGTCATGGCCACTATCTTTAAGATTTATGACAAGACGATCTAAATTTGAGTTGAGAAAGGAGAAGGAGCCGATGAACTTGACGCCGTACTTGCTCGTGTCACCATTTAGATTAAGGGTGATGCTGAACACTTTATTGGACTGTTTCGTTATGACTCTTATGTTAGTGACATTATTGCCGTCCTATCCTCTTAGAAATAAATCTCATGTCACAAGCAGACACGTTGTGAGCTATACACGGCATGAACCGGAGTTTTCCGTTATTTTGAAGTTACAATTTAAGCACAGAGATCCTATGTAGTTGCCAGATATCACTTCTTTATTGGGCCCAAAGACACCCTTGACATATTGATTATGGTGGTGAACTCTTTTTTTTTCATTTATTTCCAAATTTGTCCCCACAGCACTCTCACGTTTTGCTTTCGCAATATTTTTTTACGTCCAATTTGGTCAGGACGAGTTCGGGGTACAATGGCAAAGTATCCATGTAATCATTGCAATCTATCAAAAAATCTTTATTAGACCAGGCTCTATTTTCTCAAGCGGAACTAAAGTCGAATCGACTACTTTTTGCCTTACAACATTCCCTCCCCCTTTTACAGGCACCAGTATGTTTTCACAGTCATAATATGCAACAACGGGTGGTTTCAGTGTTGCGTGCATGGCTGAGAATTGGTACATCTCGCCTCCTTCAGGCATACTGATATTATGCAAGTCAGTACACGATGGACAAAATTTCACATGAACTGCAGTTTTGCTTTCATTCAAGTTGTTTCCATATGTCGTAACTCTGAATGTTTTCATGAACGAATTAAGACACGGGATGAGCGCGATATGGTTAGCTTCTAAGATTTGGACCAGGTGGACCCTACGTTCCTCGCTAGCGTCTAAGCGGCCTCTATAAATATTGACAAGGCCATAACCTTCCTTCTCTTTAGTGATTCGATACAGTCTGATGTTCCGATCACATTCCCTTTCTATAAGAGGAAAGTCCTATAATGCCACAGGTGTGTTCGGGGTAAGGTATGGGAAATTAAAGTAAGTATCTTCGTACGGAAGATAAGTACACTCCGACTCACGTTTGAAATTTGAGAGATTTGTATGTTGTTTCAAATGGAAGTGGGCAATCAGACTGGTAAATACACAATTGTTGTTTTTTGTCTTGATATTGACAATGTGGTGCAGACCGGGGCATTTTTTGGACCAAGAAACATAATCCGCCATACGTTCAGTTCCATCAACCCCGGTCGTGTAATATATAAGGTCTACGCTGGTTACTGTTTTAATGGACCAACCAATACCTTCTAGCTCCTGTTTTTCTAATATATTCTGTAAATCTACCCCGAGATCCTCAATCAACTCTGCTAAAATCGTATTTTTTGTTAGAAGGAAAGCTTTTGGTAACAGTACTCAGTCCTTGTCGTCCACAGATCCATCCTCAAATAACCTGCCCATTTTAGCATTCACGCTGCATTAGAGTTTTTGGAATTGACCTAATTTCAATACAGTAAGTTTGACAAGTTCCTCACATCCTAATGTAACCAGTGTGGATTTGTTAACATCTTCAGTGCGTGGTACAAATTTGCTTTGTACAAAAATGTTTTATAAAATTCCTTTAGAGGTAGGCGGGTAAAACACAGGTTCACGCAACGGAGAAGCATTATCCGGAGCCGACTCAACAGTTGACTGAGTACCAAACTGTTCCGAAGACGGAGTCGAAGACGGAGCACTAGACACAACAGAAGCCGCTTCAGTAGGCTGAGTGACAAGCTGTTCTAAAGACGGAGCACTAGACATAGCAGTAGACTATGCAGTAGACTGAACTCCGTGTACTTCCAAAAGCGAACTCTGGGAAATTTCGGAGTGAGGAAACCACCGGGTTGCGCGCCTACGCTAGGACCTGCTGTTGGGCTTGCGGTCGGGCTTGCGGTCATTGCGATGTTTTCGGTAGGTTGCAGGGTTGAAGGCTAGGCTGCGGACAGGCATCCGCGTCATTTCGGTATGGGTCGTTGCCACGAACACTCCCTACTCCTCGAGTTGCCTCCAACTTTGGTGTCACATTTTGATTCATCCTACCTGGACAAACAAATACACATTAGACTAACAAAGTTACAGAAAGATATCTCTGAAATAAATAAAAAATATTCATGGTAGAACTGACAATACTTACATCGAAAGTAAAACATATGTGTGTCACCAACAAGATCAACAATGCCAATCATGCCTTATCTGCAGCAATGACTATTTTTTATGAGACAACAGTTCTCATTCACCGCCAGATGTACGATAGTTGCCATACACTGACAGATGTACGATAGCAAAAATAAAACAAAACAAAACCAAAACGAAATCGAAACGGAAATAACACCGCTATACGTGTTGCAGCCTGTTTGCCTGCCTGCAGTAGTGGGGTCGTATAAAACTGGCACTGCTAAGGCTGGTGGATACGCACACCATCAGGCTCTCGTCGAGCAAACATTTCTTTCAAGATTGGCTACCAGAAACAAGTGCATCGCACGAAAAAAATGGAGTTGATAATGGTGAGAAATCTTGCAGTCACCTATAACCGGACTATCCAGAGGTTTGCATTGGTTGAAAACAATATTTTGGGTCGGCAACCTTAACGACATTTGAAGTTATCATACAAATTTTAAAGATGAAGGAACAGTGTCCATTTTAATATGGCAGGATTCGTCGAGTGTGGAGCTGGAATGTAACTCTGAAGAAATATCGCTCGTGCTTTTAAACATTAAATACAAAATGCATAAGTCTAGAACTCTACTAAGTCCTGACTTTATAGTTAGCTTCCTCAGTTTTGAGGTTACCATGCTGGACATGATTCCCAGTACATCTCAGCCCAAATCACTTGAGCGAATCTTGGAAGACAAGCCCCTAACATTGGACGTATCAGACATCTCCTACTTCGGGGGATCCCAATTTACCTTCGGATCCTTCCCCTCTGGTGATGATGTTCCTAAAGGAACATCCTGCGCTTAACATATCTTAACTATTTATTTAATAAAATGTCTTTTATTTTATTTTGTACACACTAACCTTTGTATTGCATCATGTCGACTTTGAATAAGTCAGTTTCTGAAGTCGATGTCTATTGAGTCTGTTGCGGGTAGTAGCACGCTTGTGTCTGCTACGGTTTTCTTTGCCACGGCTGTTGAGGTTCCCATGCTTGACGAATCGGCCATGAACGTTGCTCTTAGTGTTTTTTGTATACAGGCAGCGGATGGCCCTTGTAGTTTGGGTGATGACTGTGCGGGTTACCGAATCCAAGTCTGGCCAGCGGATAGCCCTGATAGTTTGGGCGATGACTGTATGTGTTATACCCGGCTATGGCCAGCGAATAGCCCTGATACGGGTAATTGACTGAAGGGGTATTGTACCGCGTTGGTCTGCAGACGAACAAAAGTTTATATATTTAGTAAGAGAAAAAACCGTTTTGCTCTATCATGAAAAAATATCGTGTATGATCACATAGTCCAAAATTAGGTAGACTTTTAGTTAAACATAAGCTAACCGCCATAGGGTTGCGCCAAATAACTTTCCGTACATTCCCTGACGTTCCGGGTTGATCCGACGGTTGAATACTACCGATTGAGTTGTTATCGCGTTCTGCTGAGTACATATGTAATGAATTAACGTACACTGAGAAAATCGATTGCTTGAAAAAAATCAGTTATGTATCAACCAACGGAAGCCAGAGGTTGACCCACATTGGTCGAGGGTTGATGACAAAATGTCGGAGGTGCATATCTAAAGATGGGAATTTAGTCACAATGACGGGATTTTTTTAGAAAATATATATCATGACCGATCTAATTTTAGAGATGTAAAACGGAAAAAATCGCCACGCTGATATTTATCTGGTATTGTATCCACCAAACATGCCCTTGATTTGAACATATCCTTGATAGCATACATCTGAAAAGGAGAGAAAGTATATATAAATTAAAGGTTCATTGAAAAATAGTTAGTTGCGCAGCATCTGTTTCTGGAGGATGGAGATTGTAAGGTTTGAGGTCATCAACCTATTCAACAAGCCTGCTCGATTGCTTGTGAGCGGGTTCTTATCCAGCGGGAAATGCGTGTTTGGTATGAAAATTGTTTACTAAATACATTGATAGCTTCGACGAGGTGGTCGTTTCGGGGCAGAGCATTTTCCTGTACAGATGCATGAGAAGATTAAAATTCATACAGGCTAAGTCGCATTCGATCCATTATCAAAAAAATCGAAAAGTAGACTACCGTGTAGTGTACGACGACTTCATGATGGAAACAGAATCTCTGCGTATTATTGCAAATGTATTCTGTAGGGGACGTCACGCATATATCAGTGCAATATATTTGAATCAATCCTTATTTCACTCTAATCCGTTCCTCCTTGCAATATCGTTGAATGCTACTAATTTTGTTAGTTTACACATGTGCAATATAAAACATTTGAGATGTTTTGGTAAAACGTCCCTTGCGAAAGACACGATTGAGTCTTTCATTTCCGTATACAAGTTCCATGTGAAAAAAAATATGGGTACATCTTGTTCAATTTTAGACAGTCAAGTGATTCGAAATTTTTGATTAGAGCACAAATTGCAGGATATGAATTCGAACAAGTGCTACCGCTATAAAAATATAATGAATGACAGATTTGAGATTAGTATTGAATTAGCATGGAGAGTGTCTACAACAATCCCGAGGCTGTTGGATCATTTATGAATGCAAAAGCTCTACATCAAAGTTCTACGAACATATGTGCGTCTTCAACAAGGCGTGATGCGGAAAAATTCCTACGGTGGTCTGAAACCTATACAATATTTAAACCGGCCACATTAAAGTTTAGAAGACGCATGTTTACAGCTGCACGCTCTGGATCAATTCTCAGTGCAGACATTACTTATATGAAAGATTATGCAGATAAAAATGACGGAATTAGATATTTATTGATCGTCATTGATGTGTACAGCAAATATCTGCGTATACAACCTTTGAAAGCTATTACATTTAAAAATATGATTGCAACTATTGATACTGTATTTGACGAAGTAGCATGGCCTACAACTCGGATCTGTTCGGATCAAGGGAGTGAGTTTATGAATAAAAAATCTGAAGCATATTTGACCGGGAAGAACATATCAATTTATTACACATACAACAAACAGATAAAAGCATCACCTGCCGAGCGTGTCATCCGAACGTTAAAACTGAAGTTTGTCAAATATATGCATTCAAAAAAGACGGGGCACTATATTGACGACTTGCAAACAATTGTGTCCTCGTACAATATGACACCGCATTCATCATTACTGGGGCGCATTCCCTTCGACGTTTATTTGCTTAACGACCCCTAAGAAATGTAGGCACTGATGTCCGAAATGTATAAATTACGACGTATAAGAATAATAGCGCCCAGTACACAACTAAAGTTTGGAGCGTATGTACGCTTACAGTGCAGTGATCCCAGTCCTAGGACATTTAGGAAAGGTCACGAACCAAAGTATACGATGGAAAAATTTCGTATTTCACATATTAATCTAAATCACTGCCCTCAGACCTATGAAATAACGCCGCTCGATATTGATCAACCCTTCAAAAGTTTGGCCTACAGGCAGGTACTAGAAGAGTGTGACAGACCTGATATTTATTCAATTAAGGTCTTGAAGAGACAAAATAGACGAGACAGAAAGTAGATCTACGCGATTCACACGGATTATCCCGACAGCAAACCGACGTGGAGAAATTAAGGTGCCATGAAGGTAAACGTACTTTGAAACGGAAATTGAACTTCTATGATATATAGTTTTGTATTTATTAAAATGAATTGGAATCTTCGCAGTGAAGTCATCAAACAATTAACTGATAAAGAAGTTGAAATTATCTGCGAAATATTTACAAATATACAGAGCGGAACATTGGACTGCGGCATGCAAACCAAGTCACGAATAAATAAACTCAATTCTATAATAAAACGATTACGGAGATGATCATCCAGGAACAAAAGATTTTTTTTATCAACCCTGCATGGGGCTTTCTTTGAATTTACTACTACCAGCTGCAGTCAGCTTCTTGAAAAAAATAATTCATGGATGAATCAGTTTACTTTCTCATTCCAAAATCCCAGATGAATAAGTTCACACCAAATTTGATTGGTGGTAGCGTACCTCACCG
>SDVV010031202.1:0-11580 GCA_016164225.1 Gammarus roeselii
CTTTTCGCGCTGGAGAGTGCATGCGCTGCTCGTTTGACCGCGTCGTCCTAATTCGGACTTATTAATCTTTCATTCATGTGAACACCAATGTACGATATTATATCTGTAGCAGAGCTTCGTTGGTGAACAATGCGGTAAAGGCTCGGAATGGCATTCCTGCCACACTCAGAGACACTGTTCCAGTTGGTAGATTCAAGTGAGAACTTAAAAATCATTTTCTGTTGAGTTGATCAGTTGATGCTGCTGGTCAGACTAGGATTGTTGTTAACTTCTTTAAATGTGTAATTTATAAGATAATTTTCTTCTTACTTCATAGATTTACTACTTATTCCCTCACTACATTCTACGCTTTGCATTTTTATGGGTCGGCATGAGCAAAGTTTTACAGATGATTTGGCCAGATATCCGTGCTTTCTTGAAGTTGTCTTATTAGCTTTACCTGTTGGAAGGCATGGACTGGATTGCGTTTTGTCCACCCGTACTGGAAGTATTTTTTATTGAAGATACGCGATACTATGTATTTTGAATAATCTCAATAAACTTTACTGGTATGAATAATATTATTATTGTTTTTATTCCAGGGTTCACGGTCAGAACGTCAATAGCACTCGGGTAGAATGGAGAGGACCGTTTCTTTTAGTCCGCGCATTTCGTACGTTACTATTGCTGATAACTATTCAATTTTCTAAGCAAGCTTATAATAACGTTTCATTGGAAAAGATTGAAATTTTGCTATTGGAACATAAAATACTTGACATCGAAAAATGTTTGGTGCCCCAAAAATTGGCGTCAAAATCATTTACCGGTGAATTTTTTTACCGTCGAAACTAATTTGGTGTCGGAATAAAATCCGCGTTCAAAGTGCTTTGTCTTGCTTACTGGTTATATGAGGAGGCGTGTTGGTACAGCAAAATGTGTCACCATTTGTTTCTTGCCATGAGTGGTCACATAGCGTAAAAACCTCAGAGTAGAAACCTGGCACCTGTTATCCCCCTGAGTTTTGGGGTTTGAGTGAGATTGCTCTCATTGCGTTCAAATCCTTCTCCCACCCAGCAGAATCTGACGTCATCAAGGGGGAGGGGAGGGTTTGACTCCACCTGCTCATGTACAGCTTGCTTCTATCTTGCTTTGACACGGCAGTTATGCCGTGCACGTACTCGTTCGAGAGATCTTGCTGAGACCAATATATTTCTGAGCTTCAGAATACAATTCTGAGTGTTGCACTGCACCAATTGCATTGAATTTGATCTTGTTAGTTATAACGTTATGCACTGTTTTCCCAATATTGTTCGAGCCCTTGCAGCTTCACCGGATCAACCAAGTGCTTATGAACGAGTGACCGCGTACAACCCGGCAGATGATGCACACCCGGACTAAGCCACATCTCGAGCACAGTGTCTACTCCTTCAATATTGGGAGAACAAAATTTCCGTCAGTTAGCTTCAAAGACATCTTTATTCTGTTGTCCCTCCTCCGCTGCCGTATTTTGGGTTAGCTCATAAGACGGTGCTTAGTTCATCGAAACATTCAACCAAGACGAAAGTAATGGGATTCCTGTCAATGGCCTATCAGTAATGGGAGTTGTATAGATAGCGCAAAAGGATGAGACTTCCATTTTCTAGGCTCAAGTTTTCGGATATGGGGAACAATCGACGCTGCCGGTAAACTGGCCGGTCAGGTGCATGGACTCTTTCCCTATCGCTGCCCATCTTTGACGTCACCACCGTGCTAGGAAAAGTTTGAACACCATTACACCTTTCATGCTACAGTTGAATTTTTAAATTCTTTCGAGAATGAGAGTGGCTTTGTGAGCGTCGACATGAACAAAATGGCAGGGGTGCTGTCTCTTTCTCCTCTATTGCTTGATCTTAGTTTGCCATTCTTCAGCCGAAAAGTGCATAAATCCACAGTTGATAATCTTTTCCGCCCCAGCGCAGATCCGACGTCACTAGAGAACGGGGAGAGGCCAAACACCCATTCCTTCCTCCCATTTATCATCTGCCACCTCCTAGTTGGGTTGAAGAAGTTCGGTAAATCTCATCCACTTCATTCCACCCTGGGTGAATCTCATCCACTTCATTCCAGACGGGAAACATTTTTGTTGGTCGTGCAATGATCGTAACATTCGCTGCACATTCAACTAAAATATTTGCGGCCACACTATTCCGCAACGTGAACAACTTTCATCTCAAGCTGCAAGAGCTGGCTGCTCTCGTGGAACCTCTCTTCAACCCAGTTTGATGGCGAATTTTCTCTGACACGTCATCTACGAACCACATACCCCGACACCTGGCTGTTGACTTTCGCGCTGGTGTCCGCCTCGTCTTCAGATCTTATGGTTTGGAAGTATAGTGACTTACTTCCAAACCAATTACTACTGTTAGAATTACAACTGGATCAGTCGGGATGGAGTAGCTCGTCTGTTTTCAGTCAATAACAGCATGCGGAGGAGAAAGTGAGACACCTTTTTAGCTAACATTTTCGCTCATCTGGTACTCCCGGTAAATATCCTCATTCCTACCGTTCACCCTAACCAAATTTCTAAGTGAGATAAAGAATAATTCGCCTCCTGCATAGACGGAAACAGCACATAGAATTGATTTAAATTCACCAAAGTCCTACTGCTACACAGCAAGTGTCAGGTCTGTTATTTTCCCGAATTCCAGTCGCTGACAGTGTGCACGCCAGTTTCGTTTGGCCTCCGCCCTGGACGAAGTATTTGATCCGCGTTTTGGACAATCTTTTGACGAGTCATTTTTCCCATAGTCACCTTCAATGTTACGAGTTGACCAAAGTTTTCAGATCGAATGTTTCTTGTGGATCTTCCACGTAATTGTTAACCATTTAATTTAATAAAACCGTCAATACTTACTGTAATCTTTTGATAAACGAGTTTCATCACTGCAACCATGTCGTCAGTCGAAGCAGCCTCTATTAAGACAATCAGGCAGTTTATTTCATCATGAAAAGTTTTGTAAACTCTTTGTAATTCATTTTGTTTAAGAATCCGAGCTTCATGCACTTCAGCCGTCTATCCAGATCCTTTGGCATGAAGGTTCTGAGACCTTTCAGAGGGAGTGCAGCACACATCCAAAAATTGTGGTCGGTTTCACCAACTCCTGCCGCCTGACCTCACACTGACTCTTAGAGACTGGTGGCCTCAAGAAGCAAACCCTGCATCTGACTAGGAGGCGAGTCACTGTGCAGTTTTCAACCCTCAACTCATGGAACTCCAAAAAAGATTATGCCGTCTACTTCTGATCAAAATACTCTGATCGCTCTTCAAACTCTATTCAAAGACGGGCACAAGAACCTTTCAGTTGAAGCCGTCAAGTCCAAGAAAAAATACGAATATAAGCCATAGACATTTTTCGCTGTTCCTCTGAATTAAAATTATAAAATGCAAAAACAGCAATACAATACTGCGTATGGCCTGTTTATTTAGAACCATCAATTGTGTGTTGTAATGTCTCCTCGGTAGTCGCAACAGAAACGTGTGTTCGAATTTCTCCATTTAACAATTCGATGATGAGCTACGATCGGGCCTCATGCATTACATATCTGACCCTTCAGAGACAGCTTTTCCATTCTTTTCCTTCTACAAATAATATCGCAATAGAAGTAGATAAGAGCAGAGAACCAGATCAATTGTATATAATAATATTTATTGTGTTCTTTTCATGCTCCTTGCCATGAATCATGATGGCCTCCAGCGACTGATCAAAGTTACTAAGATGAAAGGGAGGAACCAGAATAAGTCAACTCTTTGTCTCCCTTGCAAAATAGCACGTCCTCAAATCCAAAACCTTTGAAAACACGTGACTCACCCCACCACCATCGTGGTACTGAGCTGCCCAGACCTCCTTCGCTCGGCACTAGCAATTGTTTTCCTCAAACCGACCCTCGTTCTGTTTCGGAAAGACTGATTTGATTTGAGTCTCACTTACACCGGAGCCTCAACGTGAGTCATAATAGGCTGCCTCGTATATAGCGCGTCGGGAAGCCTGAAACAATAGCTAATTCGACCTTCAAAACTTCAGGACTCCTTAGTTAGCTAGATCTGTACCCTTTATAATCGTGGAATGTTTCAAGATACCTATAGACACGCCGGACCTCTCTCTTTATCATTGAAAGTGGTCCATCCAACTCTTCCTTCCCCCCGGCGTTGAAGACCTGGGAATCAACACTCACTCCGTAGTCCGCACCGAGTAATTTGCGTTTTCGGAATCTCATTGCTTCAGCATGATTCATAAGTAATATCAACCCAAACCTCGTCGAGGCTGATGACCAACCTCTTCCGCCACTGCAATTCAACCCATCTTTTAAACAGATGTAGAAAACGAAGGCTACATCATAAAAACACTCGTTTCTCGCTCTTTGTCCTTGACTAGTCCGACTCAGTCCCCCGCTAGTACGTGCACATCTTTCATCACTTGCCAGTAGTGAATAAGCTTTCCTTCTCATCAGAGATAACTCATACTTTCTTTTCTTACCAAAGTGTTGCCCACGAAGGCCCTCGACCAGCAGAGTTAAACGCAAAAATAGTATCACTTCTTGCCTGCAGTCTGCTCACTTCAGCCATTTTTTCCCTCTGCTTGTCCTCAACCCGTTCACATATGAAAAAGGCCTTTCGATCTTAGTTGGGGTACCTTAATCTGCCGATTTTCAGCGGCACTAGGCCACTGAAACTTGTGGATCCCACAAGTTATCACGACGGCGTACCAGAGACCTGATCCTGACTGGTTGTTACATCAAGACGGGAAATCCATATAGAATTTGCATTTATTTATTGTTATTCACTTTGCTGGGTTTCATGATTTGATCCTGAGCAATGTTGTTTTTCAATCGATGTCTATTATTTTGCCGATCTATTTTTGGAAATAATATTATATCAATCGTTTCACATGGAACCTTGTGAATTAACTAAGAGACATCAATTTATTACCGACTGCATGCCACATGTCTCAAGCTATTTTTCGTGGCCTATTTTCCTTTGCAGTCGAATAGTTAACCCTTGGTCCATAAAAGGTATGTTTCAACATTTATCAACGAATGCAGGTAAGAGGAATGAGGCAATGATAACTGAATGTTTTCACATCATCGTAACTTCCACTGAGGCCCTTGTTCATAATAGCTCGGCTATTTTTGACCAAGCATTAATGCTGCTGGCTCTATTTGAAACTGGGTTCCTTTGTATCAATTTTCTGCAAGTGAATAGGTTCTTGAAATCGAGGCTGCCTAATTCTTTCGTAGAGGTATTTTCCAGGCCAGATAAATGTGTACTATATTTTGGCTTGGTCCATCTTATTACCGTATTACCATCGACTTTACGATGCTCTTCCTCGCACATTCCTTATTCTCACAGCTCGCCAGAGTGGTCAGCACTTAGTTTTGTTTCTATATGTTGCATAGACTCTTCCTCGCACATTCCTTATTATCACAGCTCGCCAGAGTGGTCAGCACTTAGTTCTGTTTAAATATTTTGTACATTCAAATCATGGAGTTCAGCGAGATACAGCATGCGGCAGAACTTATGAACTTATTGAAGAATAACTCATGAACACGGTACATATCAATCAAAACCTCGTAACTGTTCCAGTTACTTTTTTCCTCTAGACCATAAAGGATAACTAGTCACGGGGTCTCTACCTTCTATACTCGCTTATTTTCTTTCTCTTGTAATTCAGACGCTGCACTACGGGGTGTTAGTTGACTACAGGGTGTTAGTTGACCAGTGCGCCACGGGGGGTTAGTTGAGTAAGGGGTGTTAGTTGATCAGTGCGTCACGGGGTGTTAGTTGACCAGTGCGCCACGAGGGGTTAGTTGACTACGGTGTGTTAGCTGACCAAGGGGGTGTTAGTTGACCAGTGCATTACGGGGTGTTAGTTTACTACGGGGTATTAGTTGACCAGTGCGCTACGGGGTGTTAGTTGACTACGGAGTGTTAGTTGACCAGCCAGTGCGCTACGGGGCGTTAGTTGACCAGTGCGCTACGCGGGTTAGTTGTCTACGGGGGGTAAGTTGACTACGGGATGTTAGTTCAGTGCGCCACGGAGGGTTAGTGGACTACGGGGTGTTAGTTGACCAGTGCGCCACGGAGGGTTAGTGAACTACAGGGTGTTAGTTGACCAGTGCGCTACGGGGGGTTAGTTGACTACGGGGGGTTAGTTGACCAGTGCGCTACGGGGGTTAGTTGTCTGCGGGGGGTAAGTTGACTACGGGGTGTTAGTTGACCAGTGTGCCACGGCGGGTTAGTGGACTACGGAGTGTTAGTTGACCAGTGCGCCACGGAGGGTTAGAGAACTACGGGGATGTTAGTTGATCAGTGCGCTACGGGGGTTAGTTGACTACGGGGTGTTAGTTGACCAGTGCGCTACGGGGGGTTAGTTGACTACGGGGTGTTAGTTGACCAGTGCGCTACGGTGGGTAAGTTGTCTACGGGGGGTAAGTTGACTACGGGATGTTAGTTGACCAGTGCGCAACGGGGTGTTAATTAATCCTCTGTTGTCTGAGATGAAAATGTTGTACTTATATAATACTTAGTTGGCGTCAAACGGCTTTTCATATCCGTTGATTTATAGATAGAGAAGAGGGGGTAATATTCTTCAGCCACCTCGCTTCACGAATCAGAGAGGTGATTCTCCCTAGACATGGGCATTTCACCACCACAGACTGATTTGACGTCACCTTATGCAACCCGTCTGCATGCCAACAATATTTAGGCAACGATTTGATTTTCAGCTCTTGTTTTTTCCGCCTCTGAACTTTTTTCTGCGACAATATATTTTCGGTGTTAGATATTTTATGATAAAGTGGTAAAATTTTCTATTCCTCAAAAAAGTAGATTTATTTTGAGCTCGCTTTAAAACTAACGTAGTTAGTTGTAATTTAATGGGAATAGGTTCAAAATAGGGTGCCTAAAAATGAAACCTCCTCGTTCATTTCTGCCACTAATATAATTTTTTCACATGCCATTTTCATCGTTACGTCTTCAGACTTTCTGGAAGTGAACACGTTGCAAAAATTCGTTGCAGCTCGCTGCCTCTGTGGTTACAAAAAAAAATACTAAGTAGGCATTGAGTCATTGTTTGATCAATGAGCATTGTGCAGTGATTGTATCATTATAGTAATAGAAGGACACATACCGTTAAGAATGACTCACAGAGACCACCGCTATTAGAAAAAAACTGTTGAGTGAAAGATGGATGTGCCGAGCCCTGTTGCCGCCCATAAGGTAGGAGTGAAAGTACCACAAGAGGTGCTCCGGCATTAGTTGTGTTCCAGCTCGAGATGTGTTTACCACAAGTCGTGTTCCAGCAAGAACAACACACTTGAATAGATGAATAAGTCAGAGTGGCGGAAGAAGAGTCGTGTGGCACGAGTTTCAGCAACACTGCTTCAACAGAACCAAATCATCGATTCAACAGAACCAAATTTTACGGAGACTATCCGGGGCGTGTCTAAAACTAAGCGTTGCAACTTGCGAAGAACAGATCACTATTTTGAGAGGCATTGAGAAATCAGACTGAAATATTAGATGATACTGATATAATATGAGGCGTGAGTTGTGCCGCATGTGGCGTGATCCACGCTTCAGTGCAGTGGAGAGGGCGGAATAGGTGATGCCTTTGCTTCATCACCAACTTATGACTCAAATGTGAACTAGCACTTCCTCCAGGCTATATGAATGGATTGATTCGGAGTTTTTTATACATTGTTTAGGACAGGAAAAACGCCAAAAAATAACGGGTTTCTGGAAATGAACTGTAAAGAAATGATCGACTCGTACAGAAAAGAAAAAATTGCTTATATGGGCTACCACCACTATACGAGATTATGATATCCTATAAAGGAATATACATTCTATTGCCTAATGAATGATTTACTGATACCTCAATACGTATGTGACGTTTTTAAGATATGATAGGACAAATTTTAACTGGAACAAACATATTGTACGAATAAAGGCCAGAGAAGCAGTGCGAACATAAGTAACTCTCATATCCATGACGGATATGTAAAAATGGCCTAATTGTTAGCACATTCTGACAAAAATTCTGTTCATTGACGAAAACTCTGTTTATTGTGAATGTAGGGAATGAAAGAGAGACCAAAACTTCAAAATATAAATGATAAGATGCAGCCGAGCACCAATATCCAGTCTCCTCCCTCATTTGGGCTTCCTGCACTGCCAGCAGAGCTAACCGGAATCGGTGACAATCCGACAAAGGAAAAATGTAGGATTCGAAGGAAAAGGACCAGCTTTCTCACACGGAAGCAGAAACAGCAGGTGCAGAGGAGGAATATTGCGGGGGGGGGAGTGTAAAGAGATCCCCTTAAATAATTGTCGGAGCGGATTCGTTTTCCTTCCCTCCATTTAACCATGACTTGTGATCATCACCGACACTTGTTATCATCCACTCGAGCTCTGTTTTTCCTACGACGAATAGTGAGCATCTAGAGATGGCGGTGGATCTGTGACGGCCGTCATCTCTCGTCAGCAGGAGCGTCCATTCTACCCGGACTGTCCGCCGCAGCTGAAGCTTGTTATCATATCTAAAGTAGACCAAGCGAAAAGGAAAATGAAATGAAGCAATCATATCCAATTTGCATGTAATAAGTTACTTAACCATTTGGTTGTGGGTAGCAGCAGTCGGCTCCTGGGCCATTAGTGAGGGACGTCTTGTTTGTGTCCAACTTCTAAACTGTTCTGCACTAACTGTTTAGCTAATGCTAATCATTGTTGCCACCCACCTGCCGTGAGTCCAGTGCGACGACGAACAGCGGCTGTGGGGACTGCGGCGAAAACAAAGGGAAAAATGAGTCACAAACATCGCTCATTAAATTGAACTTCCAAAATAGATGAATAATTAATAATATAAAATTATTTTTCATTGTAATTTAGATAGTGTCCCGCTCAGGTACATCCAATTCCACAAAAAAAAATCCGAACATTGTTTACAACATCACTACATGTGGATGTATGTTTAGATGTATGATTTTTGTTTTCCGAAAGTATTGCTATATACACATAACCCTATAACCAGGTATAAGAACATGCCCTGTCATTGAAAACTTGTTTAAATCAAATTGTGAAAATTAGGTTCTTACGTTGATAGTAATTGACTCGCTAATGAACATATATTCCACTCATAAAATTAATTGAGAGATAATATATTAGGATATTAGAATACACAAATAGGAGAATGAAAGAATTCTATGAAGAATCCTAACTTCAGTCTTTCCACAATTGTTTTTCTTATTCTCAAGTGTGTATATGTGAAGGATTTCACATTTGTTGAGGCGTCCGTGCCCATGTCGCTTAGATAGTCACGAACGGAGCGTCACGATAACCACCGAGCCATCCACACACATAAGTTATGCTTCCACAAGTAGCCATGTGCACTACGAACACTGTATAGGTTAGTTTGAATACTCTCCTCTTCTATACATATATCAAATTTATCGTGACATATGTCCTACTGTGAGGGCACAAGATAAAAGCGTCATTGGATCGGCTGATATGATCAGCGCAGCAATGGTACAAAATATTTTTTCCGCTCTAAAAATCACACCAGCATATTTTCCAGCATATACCAGCCTATTTGTCAGCGCAATGCAAAAGGTGATATTAATAAACATTGCGAAAAATCTACTGTTCTAGTTTACGACACTCAATGCGGTCCTTGCCTTAAAATCTCAACTTGTTCATCACTCGCCATTCGATGTCATGGCTTATTTATGCATGACCCATACAAGCAGAAGCATGGTCAAAACGTACTATCGTCACCGCCAACATACAGTCAATGATCGTCAGCGCCAAAATACAGTCAATGATCGTTAACGCCAACAAACAATCACTGATCGTCAGCGATCGTCAGCGCCAACATACAGCCAATGATCGTCAGCGATCATCAGCGCCAACATACAGTCAATGATCGTCAATGATCATCAGCGCTAACATACAGTCAATGATCGCCAGCGATCGTCAGCGCCAATATACAGTCAATTATCATCAGCGATCGTCAGCGCCAATATACAGTCAATTATCATCAGCGATCGTCAGCACTAACATACAGTCAATGATCGTCAGCGATCGCCAGTGCCATTATACAGTCAATGATCGTCAGCGATCGCCAGTGCCATTATACAGTCAATGATCGTCAGCGATCGTCAGCACCAACATACAGTCAATGATCGTCAGTGATCGTCAGCGCCAACATACAGTCAATGATCGTCAGCGATCGTCAGCGCCAGCATACAGTCAATGATCGTCAGCGATCGTCAGCTCCAACATACAGTCACGCTTGATCTGATGTCAGAGAATTACGGATAACAAAAACAAATACACTCAACTTTAGCGGTACCTGTTTAGTGTGTGAAAATGTATGAAATTGTGTTCCATGAACAAAATGCCTACCTAAATAAACACGAATATATCAATCATTTTGAACAATTAAACTGGCATGAGGTTCGATGGTCTAGGAACAGACATCGCAACTGTATCAATACTCTTAGAGCAATCTAGCAGTGAAAGACTAGATTTTATTTACCATTCGGTATTTATGCACTATGTCCAAGTTTGTCGCAGACGGTCGAGACCTATGACCTAACATAGCTGCAATCACATCACGGGGCGTATCGTGACTACCTTCTCTCATGTACTTGGATTCTATTACATTCTATTTCAACATTACGATGTAGAAGAGCAAAGAGAGAAAATGTTGAATATTCAACATTGCTCGTTATATCAAACGGTGCAAAAAGCAATACGCAAATACGTATACACAGAATAAAAAATGAAAATAAATTAACGAGTGCTAAATGATCTTGGCAAGAAACACGATATTTATTTGAGCTTTAATGAAGCTCATTGCATCGCTATCAAATAACGCTCGCATAATCAGGGACCAATTGGTCAGAATAAACATTTATTCATATATTCTCAACGCCATTTGACATCAAATGTCACGTAACAAACTTCCAGTTGAGGGGACTCAACCCGTACTAATAATTCAATCTAGGAACAGGCAATTGCGTAGCAAAATACGAGTATGTGAGACAATCATTGTATTTATTTGCTTGCAAAATTATTCATTGTCTATAACAGAAGTAGTAGGTATACCACCAAGAACGGCATTCTAGAGTCATTTTGGTGGGCGGGGTAGGACGCGATGCATGCAACCTTTGCTCACCGAGCGTATGGAGGTTCGCGCAAAAAATGGGGGAGGGCGGGAGAGGAGGGTACCGGAACTGGTTTGGTGCCCGAGTCAGCTGACGGACGGAGGGAGGGGGGGGACGGAAGGGGGAACGGCGGGATGGAAGCAGGCTTGCGGCCTTGATTGGCAAGGTTAATGTTATGAACATTTTAATTTGTACTGTATTTATGATCTTCATTGAATTTATATATATATTTTTTCTTCTTTAGATGGTTGTAGTGGCGTATAATTGGTCACTAACTGTTGCTCGTTATATATATTTATTCGGATCTGGTAGGATTAGTGTTATTCCAAATTTCTGGTGGGGGCGGGGCGTAGGGATCCCCTAGGCAAAAAGTTGGATGTGCTCCTGGAAGATTAT
>SDVV010031203.1:0-11580 GCA_016164225.1 Gammarus roeselii
TATTATTAATAACGATATCCAGATATGCAATTGTTCATTCAATATCCCTTGATGTTGAATCCGAAATTCGGAAACTCGATCAGCGGCAATCAGAGTTATCCGAGAGGAGGAGAGTTCTCAACTACGCAAGCAAGACAACGGTGAGTTTCTCCTGCCCGGTATGTTAGTCTTAGAAGCATATCTTAAGATAAGTGAAAAGGGTGTTGGAAGCGGTGGTGAGTGGACGTAGGCCTAGAGATAGACCAAAGTTTGAGGGGTGGATATCGTGAATTAGACGTTAGAAAGGAGAGTCATTAGTGTGGATGTAGCGGAAAAGCGGGCACAATACGCGTAAGTGAAAAAAGGTTGTGAAGAAATGAGTTTAGACGCTGCCCTGAAGTGCTTTGCTGCCCTTGACGTCTCGCTGATAAACGGTATGTTCGTAGGTGGGGAAGGGCCCGGTTACTATGACACAGCAGGAATAGACCAACAAAGCTGTATGGACCTGCTGCTGACATTGATCTCGGACCTCAGTCCGGACCGGGCTCTTTACCGCCAGAGGGCTAAGTTTGTTTGCATGTGAATGCATAGGAGGAGTGTGAGGTGCGCATTGCCATCGACCACACACCCTTCCTGGGGATTCGGCCTTCTGGGGATTCGGCGCATAATCCTACCGAGATAAATGCAGAACAAGTGATGAAATTTCTCAATGAACAATATTTATGGATATGAGTCGACGCCGAAAATCAACGGCTGTTCGTGAATATACAGCTATCAAATTGATTCATATCGAATGCAAGTTAATTGAGGTTAAATACATATTTTCGTCACATCATTAGACCCAGCATATGTGTTTGTGGTATCTAATTATAGATGTACTCCGTCATGAGTGGATCGGGTGATTCGAAACGGTACTCAAAGAGCAATTGTTTTTTCACACTTATTCATCCACATGTAAAAAGTTGCAAGAAACATGTCTGAGATCATTTTAACTCGAGGTAATATAGTTCGAAGTCTTCTGGGAGGGGCCTCAAATGACGCCACTTATTGACGTCCATATGCCACACATCCCATTATCTGCGATAAGGCAAACAATTGATCCCATGCATCTGCAAGCTGCGATGGTTGATAAGATGAGATGGTTGTGCTTAACACTTGTAATCTCTTAACAATTTACGGGGCGTTGTGAAACATAGTAAGTCTACCAACTTATGACGTCCTGTTTGGAGACTTTCTTCTGGACTCAAATTTGGGAAAATGTTTTCAACTCGATGCATTGTAAAAATAACTGCATTTGACCTCTAATAGATGTGGTCCGATAAATAAACATGCAGACATTTTCATTTATTCTGAAATTGTGATTTAATATGCACGTAAAATATTTTTATCTCACGTCATGTTTATTCATTTCAAATCAAATAGATATAGCATTTTCAAACTATTTATAGCGAATAATTTGATTTTATTGATGAATAACGAATCAATATTGAATTAATCATTTGTGTATTCCGACTAGCCGAAGAGATTGTATTTTTTTTTCCTGAGCCTCCCAGTCTCCGTCTGGCACTGCACTCTAATTACATGTCTCTATATAAACTCTTTAACTTCTTCCTGTATATCCATCTATCCAACTTATCAGGGCTGGTTCTCCTCCAGCATCACAGTCCATGCAGGCCCGTACTTCGCATTGTGTCACCCCTGCAGGACTCGACGATACCCCCTTTAGAGCCTCCGCACGCGATGTTCACCCGAAAGCCTGGAGCATTTTGATCGTTGAGTCATGACTTCTTGGGATTTCAGTCAATGAACACGCAAGGAAGTGCGTGTTCATTTGTTGAAATCCCGAGAAGGCATGACTCATCAATCAAAATGCTCAATGCTTTCGGAACTTTGAACATCGTGTATGGAGGCTTTAAGAGTGACTTTTTCCGACAGCCGGAGCTGATACAGGCCCAGGGTTACCCTGCAGAGATTCACACTGTGGTCACCAAGGATGGCTACATCTTGGAAATGCACCGGATACCTCACGGGATAAAGAACAAGACACAGACCGTTGGGCCACGACCCGTGGTGTTTCTTCAGCACTGCTTTCTCTGCTCTTCGGCAGAATGGATTTTGAACACACCCGACAGAGCTTTAGGTAAGAGGGATCATTTAAAAGTCGATCGGCTTAGTTAGTAGGAATAGGAGACCGGTAGAGGCTTTTGCCTTCCTTTCAACTCAAGGGCGGCGCTTCAGTGCGACCATTTGGCACGACTCATTTGTGGTCCTTCAGTTCATCCACATCCATCTGTGGAACAAATAATTCCCAAGCATGGTGTTTGTATCCAAACAAGTCCACCAATGATGGACTTTTACTGTGGAGAACTACACCCATCAAACTGCCTTAGGGATTGCATAACATTGTGAAGAATAAGTGGATATACTAGAGGGTGCCGACCTCTGACGTCACGCCAGCCATGGAACACAGGTTGCCATGCCTCGCTAAGTGGGGTCCAGTAATTTTCTTTAGGAAAAAAGTGTAACCTTTAAAGAAAACTGCACTAATCTTTAAATATTACTTCGTTCGACGCGGTTAGTGTTCATAATTGCGTATCAATTTACGACAGTTAAGTCAGTCTCTTCGGAAAGATTTTGCTCAATTTTTTCATTTTTTTCAGTGCACGATTAACCATTTTTGTAGATTTTGCGCTGATTTCTTCGAAATACGGACATTTTCAAACAAGAGATCATGAATCGAACGCTGGAGTAAAAAGTCGCCCCATACTGCGCAACTAGTATCTCCATAGTGAGCAACTAGCCACCCCACAGTGAGTAACTAGTCGCCCAACAGCGAGTGACAAGTTGCCTCGCAGTGAGCAACAGTCGCTCCGCAGTGAGCAACTAGTCGCTCAACAGTGAGCAACTCGTCGATACACTGTGAGCAACTTGTCACCGCACTGTGAGAAACTAGTCGCCCCACTGTGATCAACTAGTTGCCCCAATGGGGGTAACTAGTCGTCCTACTGTGATGGACAAATCGACCCACAGTGAACAACTAATCGCCGTACAGTGAGCAACTACTCACCCCACAGTGAGCAACTAGTCGCTCCAAAGTGATCAACGAGTCGCCCCAAAGATAGCAACTAGTCGCCTCAAACTTAACAACTAGTTGCCCCACACTGAACAACTAGTCGCCCCACAGTGAGAAACTAGTCGTCCCTCAGCGAGTAACTAGTTGCCTCGAAGTGAGCAACAAGTCGCCCGCAGTGAGCAACTAGTCGCCCTTCAGTTAGCATTGTCATCCCACTGTGACAACTAGTCGCCCCTCTGTGAGCAAACAGTAGTCCCACTGTGAGTAATTAGTTGCCCACAGTGAGCAACTACGTACCCCACTGGGAGCCACTAGTCACCCCACTGTGAGCAGCTGGTCGCCCCAAAGTGAGCAACTGGTCTCCCTACTGTGAGAAATTAGTAGTCCCACTGTGAGTAACTAGTTGCCCGCAGTGAGCAACGCAACTAGTTACCCCACTGTGAGTACCTAGTCGTCCTACAGTGAGCAGCTAGTCCCACCACTGTGAGCAATTAGGCGTCTCACAGTGAGTAACTAGTCGTTCTACTGTGAACAACTAGTAACCCGACAGTGAACAACAAGTCGGTCAATAGAGAGCTACTAGTCACCCCACAGGGAACAACTAGTTGCCCCACAGTGAACAACTACTCACTCCACTGTGAGCTACTAGTCGCCCCACTGTGAGCAGCTAGTCGCCACAAAGTGAGCAACTAGGCTCCCCACTGTGGGCAATTAGTCGCCCCACTGCGAGCAACTTGTCGCTCCACAGTGAGCAACTAGTCGCCACAAAGTGAGCAACTAGTCGCTATAAAGTGAGCAACTAGCTGCTCCACCGTGAGCAACTTGTCGCCTTACTCTGAGCAACTAGTCGCCCCAGTGTGAGCAATAAGTATTATTCTTCAAATCACTAACTCACATTATTTTGAGCTTTAGTAGCAGAATAGGGACGTGCAGAAAATCATCCCAACATCACACATATTACCGAATTATGCGGGTGCGGAGTGGTCTATTTTCTACGGCGGTATTTTCAGGACAGCCTATTATGGGGCAACAGTCCCCCAACGTAGGTCTCTTTAGGGAGCTCTACTGCATCGTCTACCTAGCCTCTATAAACCATGCTCAAAGATAGTGCAGTTTCGATTAGAAAATTTACATAGTTATAAACAGATATCACGAGGAAACACTTGATAGTAGCCCGAGAAATGACTATTCTACACGAATGAATTGTTTACTAGACAAGCGTGAAAAACAGTACAGACCTCTCTACAAACTTTACATAGGGTGCATTTAGAGGAATGCGTTACATATAACTATCTGGTGGATTTTTTAAGGAACTCTCGCCTAAAAGGAAATTACGTATAAATAATTAGTATATTAAATTCTAATTTCCAATTCACTTCCAATGCATAATCCTAATTCCGTGATATGTTGTTCAATGGTCGACAAGGTTTATAGGGATAGAAAGCGGAGTTGCTTCAGAGCTTATGGGTTATTACCTCAATTTTATAGTTGCACTTCAATTTAAAGATCGGTCTTGCAGGAAAATCTTAAAACTGCAGAGGAATAGCAGAAAAATTTGCCATTTTGTTCAGGTATAATGATATTCCAAAAAGAAATACTCTCCAATTTGGTACACTTTCTAGGAGATAAATTCTACGTTTAGAATATTTTCTTGCTTGAAAGAGGCATTTTTTTCCGTTCGTAGAATAAATCGCCATGAAATGAACACTTTTTCACCAACTTGAACGAAGGGGGAACCTGACGACGACATTTCCTATATGAAGGTGTTCATTTTTCACTTGAGGGATAACAAGTAGGCAGAGAGTCTTATCGGGGTAAATTTTATCATATAAATATTATCAGGAAGTATTGGCTTACTTAAAGTTGTAAATGACACTATCGTTTGAATTCTTTTCAACTGTCGTCAGGTTAATCAATGTGGAAAAGCCAGGAATAAAATGAACACAAAGTGATTGGTTTACAATTGAAATTGTAAATGTTCCAAACTATCAAGCACGCGTGCAAGCAGCGAGCATAGAGCCGTGAATGAAATACTAATAGAATATGTTTATTTTGATTAAATAACGGGATGACCAATAGAAAACTAAATGATATAAGCGAAACTGAATTGAATGGATCGTACAGGTCCACATTTTTCAGACTGGTAATTGCACAGTATAATTTCAATGGCGTCTTTAATTGGCATTTCACGAGTATTGCTGGAGAAAAGCCTAATTTTGACGTAGCAAACAAGCGGTTGTCCGTCGTGGTGGCACTTGTGGTGATGACGCAGTCCTGATTGAGGGTATTTGGAACCTTTCTATAGCCGTCAATTAGTGCCAACCGAATCACCTCGTTTACACTAACTTGTTTTTCACGTAACTGCCGCTGCCGTGATTTGTGAATGCGTACCGCTGATATCCTGGGACAAAATTAATGTCGTCAATACGCTCTAAGCTTCACAACGTAAATGTTTAAACAGTTTTCAGATCAAATAAAAATCTCACTAATTTAGGCCATTATTGAATTGCTCAACATTATTTGACATTATTTGGATCCTGGCTGTATTTGTTTTCTGCTCCTGACTGGTTCGACAGAAATGATCTTGCGACCAAGCCTTGGAATTGCGATTTAAATTCGCGCCCTGCTTAACATATTTAGTCAGAAAAAGATCGCTTATGATGTTTAGCTCTAGTGGCCAGAGTAATGGTTGTTTAGGGCTAAGCGACATAATAATTCAAAAGTAGCATCCTAAGTCGCCTCAGTTGGGGTATGCAATGTAGCTACTGCAACTGAAGAATAGACCGACTCAAGTCTTGTGTGCTGCAAAACTGACCGCAGGGCGTTTGTGCTTATGCAATTAGACTAGATGACCGTCACTTTATTCGACACAAAACTTACCGCAGGGGCGGTTGTGCTTATGCAATTAGACTGGATGACCGACAGTGTCTAGTCACTTCATTCGACACTGAATTTTTGAGTTAAATCTTTCATGAAATAGTAAATTGAATCGTTAAATATTAGAGAATGTTTCAGAGACGTGTTATCGCTCTCACACGAGTGCCACAGAAGCGGTGTGGAAGGCATCGTATCTCTCCATCATCCTCGAGTTGCGGACGGGGCGCATCCTCAAGGACGTTTGACCAGGAAAAGGGTGCACGAGGTAGCCGAGGGCAAGATGTATGGGATAGCAAGGTATGCGACCCCCCCCCCTCTCCTGTCACCTTACCCAAGGAGCGCAAATTAAAACCATGCAGGAGTAAACGGCTAATGGCGCCCGTCTATTCCTGGGCGCGCTTCAGCAGCATTTGCTCGTGCGTCATTTGCTGATTTGGAAAACAAACTTGAAATTACGAATAAATATCAAGTGAATCGTAATATTTTGTCATTTTATTATTTTGTTCAGAGAAGCAGGCCTCCTTCTCTTGTTCTCTGATCAAAATATTGAATTGATAAAAGGTTCACAAGAATCAAAACTGGTTTATTGGTGATTTTATTTACGTTTTTCATTTTGTATCATCCTAGCAGGAATCCTAAAGAAAATATGAGCAAATGACGGCCGATTAAATAATTATTAATTACACAAGATGGCCGAATTTACCGTTAACTCCGACTCAGTTTTAAAATCGCTCTTCGTGGGGTGGGGGTGTGGGGTGCTTCGGCTACTGTACTTGTCTGTGTACTGTGGCTGAGGACACCCCATAATGCTCTGCCCAAAAAGTTAAACTGAAAAAAATGAAAAAGGCCGATTGGTGACCACTACTCTTTTGGCCTCGACTCGAAGCAGTCCATGGAAGTCCGCCTTTAATATACACTGCCTCACTCAATCCACAGACGCTGAAGTGTGGTCAAGTGCACTAGGCATGCGGACACAATTCATGGACCTCGGCAGGGACAACCAAAGGAAGAAGCAGCGGACAGTTCCTTGTCAATCACCGAAGTTCCAGTGGTCATCCTCAGCCAGAGAGGTGTGGACAAAGTAGGCAGTGGCGAAAGGTGTGGACAAAGTAGGCAGTGGCGAAAGGTGTGGACAAAGTAGGCAGTGGCGAAAGGTGTGGACAAAGTAGGCAGTGGCGAAAGGTGTGGACAAAGTAGGCAGTGGCGAAAGGTGTGGACAAAGTAGGCGGTGGCGAAAGGTGTGGACAAAGTAGGCAGTGTCAAAAAGTGTGGACAAAGTAGGCAGTGGCGAAAGGTGTGGACAAAAAAGGCGGTGGCGAAAGGTGTGGACAACAAAGTAGGCAGTGGCGAAAGGTGTGGACAACAAAGTAGGCAGTGGCGAAAGGTGTGGACAACAAAGTAGGCAGTGGCGAAAGGTGTGGACAACAAAGTAGGCAGTGGCGAAAGGTGTGGACAAAGTGGAAACAGTCGCCACCACGACATGCTGGGGAATAAGCAAGAGGCAGTGGGGACTCAGCAAGTCGCGCTGTTATTGTTGTGGGCTTGTACATTCACGATGTGTTCGAGTTTGCTGCACTCGTGAATAAAACTATAAATCCTGGACCAAGTCGGTTCCACACACCGACATGCAGCACCTCCCTCATAGACGTACAATGACTCATCAGTCACTGGTGATTTGAATGAGTCCTAACTACATTCCAGTCATGTAGAACAACGGAGCTCAAACCCTCACCACAAGTCAAAACTTATTAGATACCAGAGATCTCATTGCGTCAGAAAACTCAGCCTCTACAGTACCAATTCAACGTCTTGCTGCTAGGATGGCCGACTGTATCAGGTGGGGCGGCGACCACCGCAGACTTATCAGGTTGTCACGGTGACCTTGACTCCTTCAAGGTCCTTCAAGGGAAACTTGTACATATTTTTTTCATCACAGAGGTACATTCATTTGATCAGTGCATGTAAGTTAAATGGCTTAGTGGCAGATTTCAGCATTTTTCGTTATTTAAATAATGATGAATGGGTGATAATTGTTAGTGATTAAAGATGTGACGATAGTTACTGGTCTCGAGGCACCGATCCGAGCATATATACAGCAGGATGAAATAAGGTCTGTGGGTACCAAAATGTTTAAAGGTCAACTTCCATAGTACTTTTCATTTCGTAATTACATTGTTTCATCAGTGTCAGTTACGTGGCTAAAAAGTAGCTTTTCATATTCATTTGTTACTAATATATTCACAATTATTGCGTAATGCCAAGTGGTTAATGATGTATCGGCATCTGGCATCGATGATTGCAAACAGCGCCGTTGAATGGCAACCGCTCCTCTTCTGGCCTCGACTCAAAGTAGTTAATAAATCGTGGACATGTTATCGAGTTACAGAGTGATCGAAGCTCTGGCTTATGTATACAATGATACCGATTATCGAGGCCCTAGTGGAGACTTCCCAGAGGCCGCAACTTGGTTGGCAAACAGTTAACAATGACACGCGAAGCCACGTGTTCGCTTTGAGACGGTTCACACCACAGTCCAAACTGTTGCCAGATGCAGAGACTGGCGTAGTCCTGCAATGGGATGGCTAAATCACTAACATAAGCCGACATACTTTATCCATATTATTTGAATACGTGTAATCCAAATGATCAGTGACGGCATACGAAGAAAACCCTATCATGTAATGTAAACGGAGGTGAGTCCATGGAAGTTCTCCTTTTATTGATGCCGCATATGTCACATGCTCTGACGTCACCATGTCCAGTGGGCAGATGTATGACGTCACGAGGGCTAAACCCACATGGCTGAACGATAACACAACAGATTTTATATATTGCTTTATTTTTTATCTCCAGATGATATTTCTCAATTCAAATTTACCCATAATGTCACAAATGGTGAAAATGACAAAAAAAATAGTTCGATGAATTATTTCCGGTAAAGCTAAAACATATCAATAGTAAGACTTATGAAGGCTACTCTCATTGGCCTTATAGGTTTCGTTGCATTGCTAGGGTATAACAATAGAAGAACTAAAATACAAGCTTTTCTATCAAGATATAATACAAAGAAATGTTAGTTTAGTGGACTTGAGACAGAACTAACAAAGGTGATCGCGGAACTGCCATTCAGGGCTCCACTGAGTTTTGTTTTTGTTAATTTCAGTGCGTGATCGCCCTTGGTATGCAGTTTAGAGGAGCAACAGCTGTAATGCCTCTGATATTATACCAAAACAAATGTGAAACGATTCATCATTCATGGATATTTTCAGTAGATATTTTGTGCCAGAAGCAAAAAATTGTTGATGATATTTCCAAAACTATCATACACTCGACTCTAAACTACCATACTCTCTACTCTAAACAATACAATAAAAACATAACTACCATACGCTATACTCTAAACTACCATACTCTCTACTCTAAACAATGCAATGAGTATATTTACAGATAATTACTTTGAAGAACATTGGAAGTAAATCAATAATAACTGAGCAATGGAGACCAACAGATAACAAGCGGGCCATTCACTGGCTGCGGCCGATTCGGGGTACACAAGTTCCTCATTGTACCGCGGTGCACTGCGCCGCTGGTTTACTCATTGTATCGCGGTGCACTGCGCCGTAGGTTTCATCACTGCATCGCGGTGCACTGCGCCGTAGGTTTCCTCATTGTATCGCGGTGCACTGCGCCGTAGGTTTTCTCACTGCATCGCGGTGCACTGCGCCGTAGGTTTCCTCATTGTATCGCTGTGCACTGCGCCGTAGGTTTTCTCATTGCATCGCGGTGCACTGCGCCGTAGGTTTCCTCATTGTACCGCGGTGCACTGCGCCGCTGGTTTCCTCATTGTATCGCGGTGCACTGGGCCGTGGGTTCCCCCAGCGGTGCACTGCGACGTGGGTTTCCCAATTGTATCGCGGTGCGCCACGTCGTAAGTGTGTCCTTCTATCAGAATGGACCACTTCCCAATAACAGTTAACATCAAAGTTCTGGGCGACATGCAACATGAAATAACCTGAAAATTCGTCATTTGGCACATTGACGAAGCCATATTTGTACATACATATTTAAATGAATAAATAAAGCCGTAAAACTATAGGACTTGTTATTGAGTTCTTCCTATGGTCAACCTGTTGATGGCACCTCAAGCCACGTATTTGCTTGGAGACAACTCACATCAAATCCAAACTGTTGACAGATGTAGAGATTCACGCAGTCCTTTTATCATAGGCCTAAACCAATAAACCAATAACCCGCACCTTCACGTTTCAAGTTTAATTTCTGGCAGAAATTGGATGTTCCCTTTAAGGTTTACTACACTTCATCTTTCTCTCTTTCGCAGCCTACCTTCGCGCTTACGCAATCCACTACGTGATAAGCGACGCGCTCCGCAACATCTACTTACACTGTCTCTCCCTCACAACATATATTATTTCAGACGCAGGCGGCCATGACGTGCGAGACAGTCAACGCCATCCGCAATACCGGCTCACACAGTCTCTCTTTCACAGCCTACATTCTCGCTGACGCGGGCTACGACGTGTGGATGGGCAACGCCCGCGGCAACACCTACTCCAGGAAACATCGCCATCTGCAGCCAACCAGTGCTCGCTTCTGGCAGTTCAGGTTGGCAGTAGACATGAATATTCCTACGAAAATGGCTTCAAAATTGGTGAATTAACTTCTGAACAACAAACCTCTTCACACTGCCTCTTCTCCACGGTCTACATTATCGTGCCAAGGCCGGAGTAGGTAATGGTCATGGGAGGAGAAAATTGTAGCGGGGGGAGAAAATCGCAGTGGGTGATATGAATACGAGAACTATCTTCCTATCATCAAACGTAGGATGAGATCATTGTACTAATCCCCTCACCCTTCCCCTGATTGGAGCCGCGAGTGTCTGCAGGCAGGCACTCACAGGATACAATGTAGTTAAGTTGAGAGTATTTGTCCATTCCGGCCACAGTAGGCGGTAAAGTGTTTGGTATTAGATAATATCGTGTAAAGAAGTACCGCAGCCTTGGAAAGCATTCTAGACAGGACACCACAAAAGATGGTGGTTTCTATACGGTTGGGCTACTACATGGTGAGCGATTTTTTTTTGTCTGCTGTATCACTGGATGAGAAATGATTTATACAGCACTAGAAATTTGTTTGTAATGAGTCAGAAAATCACCCCAGAGTATTTATTAGTTACCAGTCATCTTCCGCGCATTACACTCTAAGTGAGTTTGTTATGAATAGCTCATTCACATACACTAATTCCCTGTTCAATGAGATGGGGATAACCAGAGTCGACGCTCATAACATATTTCTCTTATTGGATTTATTTTCGATTGAAGGCAGCTCATATTTTGTCGACTTAGAAGCAATGAATGGATGCCGGTAATGACGTCCGTGCTAGGCTGATCAGAAGAAACCTCTGGTCACAGCCACTGCGCTAAGCGATGAATAGATGACGGTAATGACGTCCGTGCTAGGCTGATCAGAAGAAACCTCTGGTCACAGCCACAGCGATAAGCGATGAATGGATGACGGTAATGACGTCCTTGCTATGCTGATCAGGAGAAACCTCTGGTCACAGCCACAGCGGTGAGCGATGAATGGATGACGGTAATGACGTCCTTGCTATGCTGATCAGGAGAAACCTCTGG
>SDVV010031204.1:0-11579 GCA_016164225.1 Gammarus roeselii
GATGAAAGAATGACTTGCCATCTCCGATGAAGTTTGATGAAGCATACAATGCTTCACCAGGTCCCATCATGATGAAAGAATGACTTGCCATCTCCGATGAAGTTTGATGAAGCATACAATGCTTCACCAGGTCCCATCACGATGAAAGAATGACTTGCCATCTCCGATGAAGTTTGATGAAGCATACAATGCTTCACCAGGTCCCATCATGATGAAAGAATGACTTGCCATCTCCGATGAAGTTTGATGAAGCATAATCTATTTTCCTAATAGCCCGGGAATCATAATGATTTTGACTAAGTAACTTATTCGATACAGAGTAAGTCCAGAACTTTGAGTCTATTATACAATTTTTTTCCAAAATTTTGCTTACAACGAGCAAGACTAAGTTTTGCTGTCGTTTTTACAATATTTTCACTAATATGTGCGATTTCGTGTGCATCGGGATAAATTATTTCTGCTGGAGTGACTTATTGATGAGTTGGGTGAAGGTGGCTACAATAGTCCCAGACATATAGTTTTAATTACATAGTTTGGAATGTTATCCCAGCCAGGTGCTGCTACTATTTTCAGAAACATTTATGATTGCTTTTACTTCGTTCTGTTCGGTAGGGCTCATGCGTGATTGGCTGTTCAGGAATTGTAATATGATGTTCAAAAGGGATGTTGATGTTTATGTGATACACTTTGGGTACCAGGTATACTATCGCAATAATTATTGCAAGCATCTGAAATCGTTTGTGTGTACACTTCATCCTCAACGATATTTGAATAGGATTATTTTCCCAAGAAGGTTACTAATGAATTTTCAGACTTTATTACTATTTCCTTGCGAGGTCTGAATCAGATCTTGGATACAATTTTCACCAGCAATAATTGTTCCCTTTAGTGATAGCATTTTTGTAAAATTTATATCCATATCAACGCGTGATCGGATGAATTTTGCATCTTCGCTACAGTCGGTAGTTTTTGTGAGACAAGCCCAGTGCCATCCACGGATTCCTAGCTTGTTAACTCCGACGCTCTTCTGTTCTAACCGCGACATGCGTCTTGAGCAGCTCAACTAGCGAGCTATGGAACTGTGCAAAAGCCACATTTGAGTTGACTGCGGATTAAATTTCATTAAAGTCGTAATCTCACAGCGGCTCCTAAAAATGTTGAATTGTTACGGTCGCTTTATATTAACGATATATCATTTCAACCGTGTTTCGGTATTTGTGAGGTTGGATTTGATTTGATTTGATCGTCAGTTCCACCAGAGCCTCAACGCGAGTCATAATGGCAATGTCGAACGAACGCTGGTGCGCATAAGAAAAACGCTTAGACGAAACGGATTTCCGCTTTCAATCATTAAGAACTTCAAGAGTAATATGTACGCAGGCTAGTACAAGGTTTACGGCTACACGGACAAAGTCAGCTCCGACAGCAACGCAATACAATGCTTACAGCCACGCGGTATGGTTTAGTAGAAGTTCAACTTATTAATTCAGGTAAGATAAAGACTCGGATGAAACGAATCCCCGCCTCCAACCACTCAGAACTCCAAGAGTAATATGCACGCGCGCCAGTGCGCACAGATAGTATCGTCGAAATTGGTACAAGGTCTATGGTTTCACGGATTAGATCAACTCCAACCGCAACGCGTCACGAGGTTTATAGCTACGCAGTCCAGGTCAACCTTAAAAACTACACATGGTCCATGTCTGCGCGAGCGAGCACAGACTAAAGAAAAACACCTTTCACTAAATCACAAACAGGAACTCCCGCACAAATACACCAGCACTATTATGCATGGCAAAATTGCGGATCGTGAAGAAGAAAGTAAGGCAGGTTCGTCATGAGCAGAAAAACTGCTCAGATTATTGCTTTTGCACTTATTGCTTAAGAGGATAGGGTGAGGGAGGGGCGTAAAACCCTTGGGTCCCAGAAGAGCCCGATGAATCCCGGAGGGTAATTCAAGTGTTAGGATTTTCAGTTCAGGGTAGCGATAATCGGGTAAAAGCAAGGTTGGAATGATGAAACATTGGTTTTATAATAGTATTTTTCATAAAGACAAGTCACCTGTCAATGGGTTAACTCGATAGAGTGCTGATACAAAATTGATTAATATAACGGACACCAAGAAGCCAAAGTGTGAACGGGGACTTAACAAGAATTGTATCAAGTGTAAGACGGGCGTAGGGTAGAGTAGGAGGCCTGAGCCCGCAGGCTGGAGGGAGTGAGTGAGGTATCGCTGCTGGCGGGAGAGTGTGTGTGTGTGTTGCGGCCGAGCGCAGGAGTCTATACTGCGACCGATGGCTCTGGCCGATGGCGAGGTAGTCTCTGCCCTCTCTCGCTCAAGCTGCCTCTGAATGCTATGTGGGTGGGCCATGATCATGAAATTGAAGGAGATTCTCCAATCGAGGGAGAGGATTCACCCTTTTGGGTCATCTAAGAGGCGGGTCGTCCTACTGCCCCCACCTCATTGGTAAAAAAACAATTGAGTCTTTTAACGGATTTTGTGGCTCCTCCCATCTTAAAACAAAAAAAATAACCCTGCGTTAAACACTGTAATGGGTTCTAGTTTCCCCTTCCCTATCGCTTACGCGGGGATTTTCAGGGTGCGCTAATGGTCCTAACTCGTCACTGTCTCCTACGTTACATGATCTGTCCGGCTGCCACCTGTTCCTTCTAAGACAAACAAACCTCCATGAAATTTGAGCTAAGGGGGTTAACAGGCCTAAGTCCTGCACTGCTTCTAGGGGCACAAACTACGCACCTCTCGATGGTAGTGTCCCGTAGCCAAGTTATAAATCGGTGCCTGAGGAGGCCGATCATATCACAAGTCCCCAGGGTCCCCCGAGCTCCCCGGGTCTCCTCGTATCAGCTCATCTAGGCTTGTCTCGAATAATTTCGACCAGTCTCGGCTCGTCGCGACCATCTCGACTCGCCTCGACATGTTTCGACTGATCTCGACGCACTTCGACCAGCCTCGAAGCGACCCTCGCCCTCTGTGCCAGTAATTTACGGACTATAATAATTAATTGTTCCACTCAAGGATTTCACCTATGAACATTTGTCTGTGTTTGGGTTTTACAGCGTGGGGAGAGAGAAGCAGGGGTTCCAGGGTTCAGAGGGGCCTCAAGAAGATCCTAAATTCTCTCAAGGAGGTCCCAAAGGGTCTCAAGGGTGTTCCAAAGGGCCCCGGAAGGGTCCAAGTGGGTCCCCTTAAATTCTCTTGGTCTTCCAAATCCCCCGGGTTCCGAAACCGAACAGATCGCGAGACCCTCGAGTCCCGCGAGTACCCCCCACTCCCGGGTAACCTAGTCTCAACCAGCCTCGGCTCGTCTCGACTCATCGCCTCGCCAGTCGACTCGTCTCCACTCGCCTCAACGTGCTTCGACTCATCGCCTCGCCAGTCGACTCGTCTCCACTCGCCTCAACCTGCTTCGAATCGCCACGTCCCCACCACGCACAGGGCCATTCATGACTTTCACTCTCTAAGATCAACAGCAACATTATTTCATCTTTCAGCTATCAAAACGCCTAGCTGTGCTCGAATATTTATTCGGCGCCCAGGAGAGTACAAATTCTCCCACCGTAGGTTGGACTAGACTAACTAACACACCGCATAGTCCACCTAGGGCCCCTGCGGGCGTCTAACGATGCATAATTATATAACTAATCCAAAATTGATCATCATGAAAAAAGAGCACAGATTAATAATAGAGCCCACGAAAAAAGAAACAATAATATACTAAAACAAAGTGTTAATGATTTATAAAATGAATAATGAATAATCATCTATCCACCCCAACATCTGAAACGATCACAGCCGCACGAGCTTTGCTATTAACGTTGTCAGTAAAAATTTTATCTATCAAAGTGACAGATCGAGCAGTTGCACGCGTTGTTTAAACAACTAATGGGCACGAGCAACGTGAAGGAAAATGATTACAAAAGCCAGCAACTAAATTCCATCCATGATACTGATGCAGATTTTCATTGAAATCATCCATTAAATACACTTTATTTCGAGTTACATCGATGCTTCTGAAAATATCAACATATCTGTAGCGAAAAAAAAATCTACCGATATTTCTGGAGCTCTCCATTCTTGACTTCATGAAATAATATCCAGGTTTCGGCACAAAAATTTCCTTGCCTTCTATCGATAGGTAAACGCCTCCATCATTACTCATGTTATCGTTTATATTTAGACAGTAACCAGATAAATTAAATAAGTCCTGTAATTCGTTTGTTAATTTGGTTTCAAAGTCCTAGCAAAGGAGGAGCAAAATTCATGGTCTGTTTTATTATTAATGTGTAGATTAAGACACACTCTTTCAAACTTGCAACACTTAGTGCCATGCAGGAAAATCTGTTCCCTAAGGAAGTTGAATGGCGAGGGAGCTCATCTCCAGGAAATATTTGGAACTCTGGAATATTCATTTTCATTTGCAAATCTGAATCGATTTCGTTCAGAACATGGTTGAAGTCTTAGTTAAAATCATATCCTGAGACAAGAAGAATACAATGCTGCAGTGCACGCACAAAATGTATAATATTTGCTGACACATACGTGATAATGTCAGCAAACTGAAAGTTGTTGATGATATTTTTAATCATTTCCAAGCACGGTCAAAGTCAGATGCTGAGACGTATATTTTTTTGCCGTTAGACAAAACGAGCAACAAACTCAATGCAAGAGTTAGATAGGAAGGACAATATTCTAGATAGGAAGGATAATAAGTTAGATAGGAAGGACAATATTCTAGATAGGAAGAACAATAAGTTAGATAGGAGGACAATATTCTAGATAGGAAGAACAATAAGTTAGATAGGAAGGACAATATTCTAGATAGGAAGGACAATGAGTTAGATAGGAAGGACAATATTCTAGATAGGAAGGACAATAAGTTAGATAGGAAGGACAATATTCTAAATAGGAAGGACAATAAGTTAGATAGGAAGGACAATATTCTAGATAGGAAGGACAATATTCTAGATAGGAAGGACAATAAGTTGGATAGGAAGGACAATATTCTAGATAGGAAGGAAAATAAGTTAGATAGGAAGGACAATATTCTAAAAAGGAAGGACAATAAGTTAGATAGGAAGGACAATATTCTGGACCTAAGAAGATTTCGTTTAACTGCTGAGAGTTTCCTCCCAAACATTGGTTTAGTGATCATCCATACAGACTCTATACCAATACCAAGATTATGCAGGATGAAAACACTCGCAAATGGATGAGTCGCAACTCCTCTTCCTCGAACTCGTGTGTTCTGATACCCGATACGCGCACTGCTTCTGGGTATATCGGCTGACTCATACGTACTACCATTCT
The DNA here is from genome assembly GCA_016164225.1 of Gammarus roeselii. Taxonomy (NCBI): domain Eukaryota; kingdom Metazoa; phylum Arthropoda; class Malacostraca; order Amphipoda; family Gammaridae; genus Gammarus; species Gammarus roeselii. The sequence goes on from SDVV010031204.1 coordinate 5,330, forward strand.
CACTGATCAGCTGAGCTGGGGATGCCCGGCCTGAACGGACACATCTAAATGTACTACGCAAAGGACATTTTTACTTTGTTTAAATAAATTATATTTGTTTAAAAATTTATTATCCGTAAACGAGTTTTCTTTTACAACCTTGAGTTCGAAGAATATATATCAAAAATTTATATTTACAAATGAACTCTCTCTTCCATCCAATGACAGCTCTCACATAACACTGGGGGCAGTGAGACCGAAGTCCAAATCACGTCACAGGAAATGCCAAAACGGTGATGTTGCTGAGACGCTTTGCATCCTGGGGCTTCCACTAGCATTTATATGTACCAAGCCAGTTGCATGCGTATCCGAGGTCCTAACACACACAGCATTTATCTATACGGCCCTGCAAGTCGAGATCTACACTGGGTATATCTCGACAAACTGCAGGCAGGCACTGTCTTGCCTCACCTTAGCCTCGTGAACGCAGTGTTTATCATGAGAGTGTCCAACACTTTGATCAATGAGCACAGAGAATGGAGTAGGTCAAATGCATTGAGTGTGTTTACACACAGTTGAGAATGTACCGGATTGCCGTAGATAGTGAATGTGTCATAAATTATGAGAAAAGATTGCGGCAGACGGCGCTCAAACCTACGTGTGAGATTTGAGATAAGAATCGGTAACAAGTGAACACCAACAACAACACACCAACATTCGCGTGTTTGAATATTAGTACTATGACGACATTACACCCTTTTTGAACTTGAACAACTACTCTTCACACAACCAAAAACCTGAACTGTGTAGCAATTGATTTCAAAGGGAAAAAAAATCCTAAAATCCACACGCGTTCAGAAGGGAAAAGAGTGGACGAGAAGAACAAGGTGAAATTCCAGGTTAAAATGATAGAATATACCAAATGATACTAGAATGATAGAATAATCCCCATGATGATGGAATGATAGAATATACCCCATGATGATGGAATGATAGAATATACCCCATGATGATGGAATGATAGAATATACCCCATGATGATGGAATGATAGAATATACCCCATGATGATGGAATGATAGTATATACCCCATGATGATGGAATGATAGAATATACCCCATGATGATGGAATGATAGAATATACCCCCAAACGAACATGAGATAACTACAACAGTTAGTCAATTAATAGGTGGACAGTTTCTGAAAAATTCATCATAAAATATGACGTTTTGAGCAGAGCGAACCCTGGTATTCAAAATGGCATTTGTATGATCAATCAAATAACACACCTCGACTAATTTCCTGCTAGGGGTGGGGGTTGCTGGGTTTACTGCACAGAAGTTCTGAGTAGACAGTTACAGTAAGTAAATACTATCTAAAATTACTATGACCGATTCGCGCATGGTATGCTAGACAAAGACTGGGAATCAGTATTTAGTTACAGTATCTTGTCCCACTCGGCTGGACTGCAAACAGCAGGCGCCAGGCGGTCACCGGCCTCGCAACGCAATTAAAAGACGATAAACAAGAAGGGAACAGGACAAACAATTTGATTAGAATTTCCAACAACATAAGATTTGTGAAGTACGTTCCGCTTGGACCTCTTATTCTGCAGGGTAAATTCTCCATAAAAATAAAAACTTTTAAGTGTATTTGAAAGTTTGACCTGATGAGTTAAAAGGTAATCAAAATTACGTGCGCGGATATAAGATCTGTTCAATTTCCAGGTATCCTCTCTACTGTGGTGGGTGGATGATTAGAAATGTGAATGATTAAGATCTGTTAATTACAAATATATCTGAACATTCATCGAAATACCCCAAAAAAATGTTATTCACGAAAAATATGTTCCGCGTGTTTTTCTTAAGACACTAATTTGGGTAAATTAAACGCTGAGGAGCACCTTCACTAATTGCAAAGGTAGTTGGTACGTCTCATTAATACGGAGGGATGGCCAAAATGACGCAAAGGAATAGGATCAATAAAATGGACATCCGAATAAGAATGGGGATGGTGACGGAGTTGGCTACTTTAGAAGATTCACGTGTTCTGAGGTGGTTTTGGCCTATGGAGAGAATGGATGATGAGAGAGTGGTGAAAAGAATGATGAAAGAGTCTGATACTGAGTGACACTGTGACCGTAGGCCTATAGAGGAAGTTCGAGTGAAAGCTGTCGGCCCTGCTGCTAAAACTGATCTCTGACCTCACAAATCTCCGGTCAGCTTTCAGTGGTTCTGGCCGAAACCCTTGCGATAAAGTGCTAAGTTTCGGTTTGCGAGTGAATTCATGTAAGGAGTGTATGCTGCATCTAGCCGTCGGCCACCACCCTGCTGGTGCATTCGGCCTAGCATTTGTATCTGTAACTGTATTTATCTGGTTCTACTAAACACATGATTTACTCGATGAAATTTGAATAACAAATACCCTCCACAACTATTTCTTCGGCTTATAATAATGATAATAATAAAAACTTAATTAACAACCAACATGGGCAGAGTAATACAATTGTGACATCTTAGGGTCACAATTAGGGTTACAGTGAGAACTAAGTTATAAAATTACCGCACACAACTAAGAATAAGTTACGGCATACAATTACTCTATCCTGCCTATGTGTGTAGTTATTATTCTTCTTATTAAGTCATTTGTTTCCATCGTCTAGCAATGGGTTTTCAATACTTAGGTATAATACATCAAACTTAGTTACCATATGCGCTATTTGAATTCGTGAAACGAGAGATAGAGTGAATTTGTGACAGCACATCTCCTGTCGGCGGCCGGTTCGTGGCTACTTCATGTTGCAAAACATGATTCACAATATACGTTATCGAAAATGTTATAAAAAACGCATGTGGATGGAATTGATAGATCCAAAATGGATACATCGCAGCTCATCTCTAGTGTGCTGCTGGCTCGCCTTCATGGGACTGAATGAAATTCACAATATACCATCGTACATGTACACATACAAATACACATTCAAATGTGCATCCACCTACCTACATATATGGATGACATTAAGTGTAATACACATTCATATGTGCATGCACCTGCCTACATATATGGATGACAATCAGTATAATACACATACCTACATATATGGATGACAAATAGTATAATTATCAAATTATTATTAAATCCTTTACATCAATCATCTGGCAATGGGTTTTCAATTTTTTTAAATATTACGCATAAAACTTTAATGCCGTGAACACTTTTTGAATTAACGTAAACGAAAATTCAATTTGAAATTCGCCGCTGGTTCTGATTTCCCCTCCATCGCCTTAACAATGACGAGGCAGCGAGCGCATCACCAGAGCAGATTGCAACGAGGATTTCATTTGGGGAGTTCATAACTCGAGTCATAAGGCTGTGTGCCGCTCTACGGAACAGTACCTTGATGTGATCTGATTGGTTTTCAGCAAATACCCGGCTCGCTGACGTCGAGCGAGGAGCCTGCATCAGCCGTCTAAATGTGTCACCATAACTATTTCCTCACGCTATATTGAAAGTATTTTCTCCACAGTGCATTACAATAAATCGGGTAACAATAAGATTTTCGTATCAGTATATTACCAACTGCAATTTGCCACCTTGGTTGCTTTGCAACATCCTTGTCATCAGTGCAATCTGCTGTGATGATGTGCCCTAGAAATGAAATTCATCCACATAATCCAGTGCAACACCGCCTAGTTTAATCTCAGTCGATAGGCAGTAATTAAGATCCTTCGGTATGTTTGGAAAAAAATCTCGGAACAATTCAAACATCGTTTACGAAGCAACGGCTGTCCATGTTTGACGATACAATCTGTACGCTCTCCGACTACGAAAACGATCATTATCTCGTTCGCTGTCACCTGCGATCGAACCTGGGTCATCGTGCTTGAAGAAATTCGCACCGCCTGAGCTCAGAGATGGGATTTTCATTTGTTTACTGTATCTTATTATGAAAACAAGGCGGCGTTATCTGGCCGCGAAGGCCAGCCGATGATAATACGCTCTTAAATTTCAAGGGGGAACATAAAGAGTATAAGAACATTTGCGATAGTCTTTTTTGAGTCAGCGTTAGTGCGGATGACATAGACAGATACCCCGGCTTAATTGAATTGAAAGAGTGATTCATGCCGTGTATTATATAATTCATTACACCATGAAAACCAAAGAAGGCATTCAACCGCCCTACATGATTTTTGATAACTGCTTCAACTGATCTGTGTAAACTGACACTCAAGCATGCACCATAACACAAACTCTCGTTTTACCGACGACGCCTTCTTACCACAAGATCTGTGTGTACAGTCGTCAACGCAAACTGTGACGTCCTGACCAGCGCACGTCTTGACCAACACTAGTCTTGACCAGCGCACGTACTGACTAGCGCAAGTCTTGACCAGCGCACGTTTTGCCCAACACACGTCCTCCTCGATCGACTCACGAACACTCACTGAAGGATGAATCAGGGCACATGGAGATAATAACTAAGCGTCTAAATACATTTTAAGGGAATTTGTCCATGTCTGCCGAGTAGTAATTAGACAAGGTAATAGGGCAATGTATTTAGTTGCCACAGCTCAGGGCATGTACAGGCTTCCAAGGTCAGCTTGCTTGCGTGCACGCAACAGAACTACCGGTCTCGGGATTGCCCTGCTTAAGTGCATTCGGGATGGCAGAACACCACAGTCTGAACAAGCTGTTGCTAAGGGTATGGAATCACTTCGTAGTCACGAGGCAGCAAAAAATAAAGTGTAGATGAGCATGCGCCAGTTGGCGGTTGCACCAACTGAAAAGAGGGCGCATCTACAGCGATGTTATCAAGCCAGTAGATAACAAAATTAGTGGGTTGATTTACCTCCCTCTGCGAGTCCAACATGATCATGTGCTTTGTGAACCTTTAGTTCAAACCTTTGGGTAAAGGTTATTGGTGACTTCAACTCTCAGCAGAGACAACAAATGATTGATATCAAAAAGGATGAGTAGGCATTTGCGGCTAATTTTGGCGGATGAACAATTTACGTAAGCCAAAGGACGTAGGTCAATGGACGTAGGTCAATGGACGTAGGACAATGGACGTAGGCCAATGGACGTACGCCAATAGACGTAAGCCAATGGAAGTAGGACAATGGACATAAGCTAATGGACATAGGCCAATGGACGTAGGCCAATGGACGTAGGTCAATGGACGTACGTCAATGGACGTAGGGCAACGAACGTAGGCCAATGGACATAGGCCAATAGTCATAGGCCAATGGACGTAGGCCAATGGACATATAGGCCTATGGACATAGGCCAATGGACGTAGTCAATGGACGTACGTCAATGGACGTAGGGCAACGAACGTAGGCCAATGGACATAGGCCAATAGTCATAGGCCAATGGACGTAGGCCAATAGACATATAGGCCTATGGACATAGGCCAATGGACGTAGCCAATAGACATAGGCCAATGGAAGTAGGCCAAGTATACGTAGTTTCATGACAACGCTAACATTGAACTGAGGACACAAACATACACACACACGTAATGTTAAGATTTTCAGTTCAGGGTTGCGAATAGTTGGGTAAATCAGGGTTGAATGAAGATCAATTGGTTTCATAATTTGTCTTTTTCATAAAGAAATGGTAACACGTCACAGGTTAAATCAATATAGTACTGAAAATAAACACAAGTTACACATGTGATTAACAGCCAAAGATATGTAACACGCGTAAGACGGGCGTGTGGTAGGAGTGTGGTGTGTGCCTATAGCGAGGGAGTGAGTGTTGGGTGCCAGGTCTGCTGCCGCTGCCCAGTGAGTGTGTCCAGTGACCGGAGAGTGTGTGTCTGCACTCACTTGTTCTTCAAACCACGTCGCTCTTCTGACTGAGAGGAGGCCATTTTACCCTCGTTTAAATACTCGGTGGGCGCCTGATAACGTACCCTTGGTGCAAGCCAAGCTAGGCCAGCCCAGAATGCGAGCAGCGGTGCAGAATTTGTGCTTCTGAACCGCAACTCAAATGATACCTACAGTCCCAATAAGTATTGTACAAGCCTATAAATTCGTATGAACGGGGTGATCAATACACCGGACCTAATCACTATCTTCTAACACAAAATAAATTTACGGTACGGCTGTGGAACGGTTAAATGTTCGATAGATGAATGCCATCGTAAGTACCCTCATGGGTTTGTGGTTAAATATCTACGCACTAGTGTTCATTTTCATAATAAGGGAAGTATCACAAGATAGCCCGTCTTTAGTTTTAATGGCCTGAAGTGTGTTTACGCGAGAAAT